>JAJPUD010019545.1:8951-26349 GCA_023553655.1 Myrmecobius fasciatus | reverse complement strand
AAAAATCACATCTAGAAAGAAAAAAAAACAGGAGAAGGAAAATAAAATGAAGCAAACATCAACAGAAAGTGCATGTTGTGCTCCACATTTGGATGGCTCTCTTCATCACTGAATAATTGGAACTGGTTTGAATCGTCTCATTGTTGCAGAGAGCCATGTCCATCAGAATAGATCATCATATAAGTCTTGTTGCTGCCATGTATAATGATCTCCTGGTTCTGCTCATTTCACTCAGCATCAGCTCATGCAAGTCTCCCCAGGCCTCTCTGTAATCGTCCTGCTGAGCGTTTCTTACAGAACAATAATATTCCATAACACTCATATACCATAATGTATTCAGCCCTTCTCCAACTGATGAGCATCCATTCAGTTTCCAGTTTCTAGCCACTACAAAAAGGGCTGTCACATGTGGGGCTCTTTCCCTCCTTTAAAATGTCTTTGGGATATAAGTCCAATAGAAACACTGTTGGGTCAAAAAGTATGTACAATTTGATAACTTTTTGAACATAATTCTAAATTGCTCTCCAGAATGGTTGGATCCATTCACAGTTCCACCAATAATGTATCATTGTCCCAGTTTTCCCACACCCCCTCCAACATTAATCATTATTCCTGTCATCTTAGCCAATCTTACAAGTATGTAGTGGTATCTCAGATTATCTCAATTTGCATTTCTCTGATCAATAGTGATTTGGAGCACCCTTTTATATGACTAGAAATAGTTTCAATTAATTCATCCAAAAATTGTCTGTTCATATCCTTTCACAATTTATCAATTGGAGAATGGCTTCAATTCTTATAAATTTGAGTTTATTCTCTCTATATTTTTAGAAACGAGACCTTTATCAGAACTTTTGAATGAAAAAATGTTTTCCTGGTTTATTGCTTCCCTTCTAATCTTGTCTTCACTAGTTTTGTTTGTACAAAAAAAAATTAATATAATCAAAATTATCTATTTTTGTGATCAATAATGATCTCTAGTTCTTCTTTCATCATAAATTCCTTCCTTCTCCATAGATCTAAGAGAAAAACTATCCTACATTTTTTCTAATTTGTTTATAATATCATTCTTTATGTGTAGACCATGAATCCATTTTGAACTTATCTTAATATAGGGTGTAAGGTGTGGGATAATGCTTAGTTTCTGCCATTCTAATTGCCAATTTTCCAAGCAGTTTTTGTCAAATAGTATGTTCTTATCCCCAAAGCTGGGGTCTTTGGGTTTGTCAAACACTAGATTACTATAATCATCGACTATTTTGTCGACCTAACCTATTCTACTCTGTTTCTTAGCCAGTACCAAATGGTTTTGATTACCACTGCTTTATAATATAGTTTTAGATCTGGTACAGCTGGGTCACCTTCATTTGCTTTTTTTATTAATTCCCTTGAAATTCTTGACCTTTTGTTCTTCCAGATGAATTTTGTTATTATTTTTTCTAGGTCAATAAAATACTTTCTTGGGAGTTTAATTGGTATAGCACTAAATAAATAGATTAGTTTAAATAGTATTGCTATTTTCATTATATTTGCTCGACCTATCCAAGAGCACTTGACACTTTTCAAATTGTTTAGATCTGACTTTATTTGTGTGGAAAGTGTTTTGTACTTTTGCTTATATAGTTCCTGGCTTTTCTTTGGCAGATAGATTCCTAAATATTTTATACTATCAACAGTTATTTTAAATGGAATTTCTCTTTGTATTTCTTACTGTTGGATTTTGTTAGTGATTTATAAAAATGCTGATGATTTATGTGGATTTATTTTGTATCCTGAAACTTTTGCTTAAGTTGTGTATTATTTCTAATAGTTTTTTAGTTGATTCTCTAGGGTTCTCTAGGTGTACCATCATATCATCTACAAAGAGTGATAATTTAGTTTCCTCAGAACCTACTCTAATTCCTTTAATCTCTTTTTCTTCTCTTATTGCCAAAGCTAGCATTTCTACATACTATTGAGTAGAAATAGTGATAGTAGGCAACCTTGTTTCACCCCTGATTTTATTGGGAATGATCCATTTTATCACTGTTACATATGATGCAAGCTGATGATTTTAAATAGATGCTACTGATTATTTTAAGGAAAAGTCCATTTATTCCTATACTCTCTAGTGTTTTAATAGGAATGGATGCTGGATTTTATTAAATGCTTTTTCTGCATCTATTGAGATAATCATATGTTTTTGTTCATTTGGTTATTAATATAGTCAATTATGTGAAAAGTTTTCCTAATATTGAACTATCCCTGCATTCCTGGTATAAATCCTACTTGGTCATGGTGTATTATCCTGGTTATGAGTTTCTGTGATTTCTTTGCTAAAATTTTTTTTATTTAAGATTTTTGCATCAAAATTCATTAGGGAGATTGGTCTATAATTTTCTGTCTCTTTTTGTCCTACCTGGTTTAGGTATCAGTATCATGTCTGTGTCATAAAAGGAATTGGCAGGATTCCTTCATTCACTATTTTTTTCAAATAATTTATATAGTATTGGAGTTAGTTATTATTTAAATGTTTAGTAGAATTAACATAAATCCATCTGGTCCAGGGAATTTTTTCTAGGGAGTTGATTAATAACTTGTTGTATATCTTTTTGTAAAATGGGACTATTTAAGCAATTTATTTCCTCTTCTGTTAATCTGGGCAATCTATATTTTTGTAGATATTTCTCCATTTCACTTAGATTATCAAATTTATTGGCATAAAGTTGGGCTAAATAACTCCTAATTATGGCTCTAATTTCCTCTTCATTGGTGCAAATTTCTCCCTTTTCATTTTTGAGACTAACAATTTGATTTTCCTCTTTACTTTTTCTAATCAAATTATCTTGAGGTTTATTTATTTAGTTGTTTTTTTCATAAAACAAACTTTTGGTTTTATTTATTAATTCAATAGTTATTTTTTTACTTTCAATTTTATAAATCTCTCCTTTAATTTTTAGAATTTCAAGTTTGGTGTTTGATTGGGGGTATTTAATTTGTTCTTTTTCTAGCTTTTTTAGTTGCAAATCTAATTCACTGATATTCTCTTATTCTATTTTATGCATCTAGAGATATAAAATTTGCCTTTAGTATCACTTTGGCTCCATCCCACAAATTTTGGTATGTTGTTTCATCATTGTCATTCTCCTGCGTGAAATTATTGATTGTGTCTATGATTTGCTCTTTCCCACATTCATTCTTTAGTATGAGATTATTTTCCAATTGCTTTTTGGTCTATTTTCTCCTGGCCTTATATTGCATGTGATTTTTATTGCATCATGACTTGAAAAAAGTGCATTTACTATTTCTGCCTTTCTGCATTTGATTTTGAGGTGTTTATGCCCTAACACATGGTCATTTTTTGTATAAGTTCCATGAACCACTGAGAAAAATGTAAACTCCATTCTGTCTCCATTTAATTTTCTCCAAAGATTTATCATAACAAACTTTTCTCACATTTTGTTTACCTTCTTAACTTCTTTCTTATTTATTTTGTGGTTTGATTTATCTAGTTCTGAGAGAGCAAGGTTGAGATTCCCCATTAGTATAGTTTTGATGTCTATTTCTTCTTGCATCTCTCTCAAATTCTGCTCTAGGAATTTCCATGCTATACCACTTGGTGCATATATGTTTAGTATTGATATTGATTCATTATCTATAGTATCCTTTAGTAAGATATAGTTTTCTTCCTTATCTCTTTTAATTAGATCTGTATTTGCTTTTACTTGATCTGAGTTCAGGATTGCTTCCCTTGCATAATATATTCTGCTCCAGCCTTTTACTTTCATTCTGTATGTATCACTATGCTTTAGATGTGTTTCTTGTAAACAACATATTGTAGGATTCTGGCTTTTAAACCAGTCTTCTATCTGCTTCTGCTTTATGGGGGATTTCATCCCATTCACATTCACGGTTAAAATAACTAATTCTGCTGATGTTGAATGAAATGAGCAGAACCAGGAGATCATCATACACAGCAACAACAGTATTACATGATGATCAATTCTGATGGACATGGCTCTCTGCAACACAGAATTGTCTCAAACCAATTCCAATTGTTCACTGAAGAAAACCATATGCACCCAGAGAGAGAGATATGAAATATGGACCACAACATAACATTTTATGATCTCTATTGACATTTGCTTGCATTGTGTTGCCTTTCTCTGATTTTCTTTTTTTTTCTTGTAGATAGGATTTTTCTTGCATAACTTCTCAAGCATTTCAACATTATTAACATGTAGTGGACTTCCTGCCATCTAGGAGAGGGGAGGGGACTGGGGGTAAAATTTGTAATGGAAAGCTTTGTAAAGATCAATGCTGGGGAACTACCCATACATATGTTATACAAATAAAAAGCTTTAATAAAAAAGGAGGGGTTTGGATTAGATAATCTTTAAAGTCCTTTACAGCTCAAAATATGTGATTCTCTCTATTATTTAGCCTAATGGCATCTATATAATATATCCTATATAATATAGCCCACACAAGCTCTTAGGAGCTTTATTGCAGCTTCTACTCTAATAGACAAGTCTCAGATCCCAGAACAAGGTCATACCTCTCTCTAAGTATTTTAAGCATTTCTTGGAATATTTGGAGGGGATTCTCTAATGGCGTTCACTCAAGTCCTCATTAGTATGGTTCCTCAACGATCTTCAGTTGAGAATCATTTTAATCATTTTACCTTAATTAGTTTTTAGAAAGGCAGTATTTGTGCCTACCTTTTGATCCAGCAGTGTCTCTATTGGGCCTGTAATCCAAAGAGATCATAAAAAGGGAAAAGGGCCCACATTTGCAAAAATGTTTCCAAAAATGTTTATAGCAGCCCTTTTTGTAGTGGCAAGGAACTAGAAACTGAGTGGAAGCCCATTAGTTGGAGAATGGCTGAATAAATTACGATATATGAATGTAATGGAATATTATTATTCTATAGGAAATGATCAAGAAGATGATTTCAGAAAGACTTACATGAACTGATGCTAAGTTAAGAGAGTAGAACCAAGAGAGTATTGTACAGAGCAACAAGATTATGAGATGATCAATTCTGATAGACATGGCTCTTTCAACAGTGAGGTGATTCAGAACATTTCCAACAGTCTTATGATGGAGAGAGCTATCTGCCCCTAGAGAGAGGACTGTGGGACTGAATTTTCATACTCATTCACAATAGTTTTTTGTTATTGTTTGCTTTCTTTTTGTTTTCTTTCTCATTTTCTTTACTTTTTGATTTGATTTTTCTTGTGCATCATGATAAATATGGAAATAAGTATGGAAGAATTGCATATGTTTAACATATATTGGATTACTTGCCATGTAGGGGAAACCGGAAGGGAGAGAGAAAAATTTGGAGCCTAGATTATGCAAAGGTGAATGTTGAAATCTATCTTTGCATGTGTTTTGAAAAATAAAAAGCTTTATAAAAAATAAAATAACTAATTCTGTATTTCCTGCCATCTTATTTACCCTAAGGTTATGCTTTTCTCTTTCCCATTCCCCTTCCCTCCTTCTCAGTATTTTGATTTGATGACCACCTCCCTCAAACAGTCCTCCACTTTTAGCTCCCCTTCCCTCCCCTTTTTTACACTTCCCCCTTAATTCTTCTATTTTCCTTTCTATTAGTCTTTCCCTTTCTTTTCTTCCTTTTCCTGCTACTTCCCTCTAAGGTGAGACAAGTTTCTTTGTAATATCAAGTATTTCTGTTATTCTCTCTTAGAGCCAAATGTGATATGAGTAAGATTCAAACAATGCTCATCCCCTTCCCTTCTTTCCCTCAATTATAATAGGTTTTCTTTGCCTCTTCATGAAATGCAATTTCATTTATTTTACCTCCTTCCCCCTCTTCTTCCAGTACCTTTTCTACCTGTAGTTTCTTTTTCATATTATGTTAATAAAATAAAATTATACCCACATTCTCTAAGTATACCAATAACAGAAATATAGTTGTCAAGAGTTTTTTCTTCATTTTTACCTTTTTATGCTTCTCTTGAGTTCTGTGTTTGGAGATCAAAATTTTTGTTCAGTTTTGTTCTTTTCATTAGAAATAGGTGAAATTCACCTATATCATTCAATGTCCATCTTCTTCCCTGAAAGATAATGCTCATTTTAACTGGATAGCTTATTCTTGGCTGTAATGTCAGGTCCTTTGCTTTTCATAATATCAGATTCTAGGCCCTCTGATCCTTTAAGGTGGAAGCTGGTAGGCCCTGGGTAATCCTTATTTTGACTCCTCAGTATTTAAATTGTTTCTTTCTGACTGTATGCAATATCTTTTCCTTGGTGCAATAGTCCTGAAATTTAGCCACAATATTCCTTAGGGATTTAATTTTGGGGTCTCTTTCAGGAAGTGATCGGTGGATTCTTTTGATAGCTATTTTATCTTTTGATTCTAAAATATCAGGACAGTTTTCTTTTATGATTTCCTGTAAAATGATGTCTTGGTTCTTTTTTTCATCATGCGTTTCATAAGTCCAATAATCCTTACATTGTCTCTCCTAGATCTATTTTCCAGGTCAGTTGTTTTTCCAAGAGATATTTCATATTTTCTCCTTTTTTCTTCTTTTTTTGTTTTTGTTTGACTGATTCTTGACGTCTTATTGAGTCATTCACTTCCATCTGATTAATTCTAATTTTTAGTGTATTATTTTTCTGAATTACAGCTTTTAGCTCCTTTTGTAATTGGCCAATTAAATGTTCTTGTTCACTGCAGTCTTTTTCCATTTTTTCCATTCTTTTTTGAAATGATCTCATTTCATTTCCCTATATTTCTTCTAACTCTTTTAAGATCCTTTGGGCAGTCTTCGAAGTGAGCCTTGTGACATGGTGTCCAACTTATGTTTCTCTTTGGGGCTTTTTCTGGAGTTGCTTTACCTTTAGAGATCTCAGGATTTGAGGTCTGTCCTTATCTCTTTCTAGAAAAGCTGTTTATGGTTAGAGTTCTCTTTGCTTTATTATTCATTTTTTTAAGGCTTGAGGTCTGTTCAATGCAAAGGACCAATAGCTACTTTAATTTGCCCTGGGACTGTTCTGCTGATTGATTGATTTCCAGTGTTGGGTAGTCACAGCTAGGTCATGCATTCTTAAGGGTCTCAGTGGTTTACAATTTAACTTTTACAAAAGGCAAATATACCAAATCACTTGCTTACAACCAGTACAGAGTGGCCTAAGAGGCTCACAGAAGATTCCCAGGTGGGTGGAAGCTATAATGCTCTGACTCTCCACTCCAGCTCCTTGCCCCAGTCTCCCTGTGCTGCCATTTGGGTTCAGCAGACTGTCCCCCTGCCCAATTGAAACAGACCTATTCTGAAGTTCTTCCAAGGCATCTTCTTCTAGAAATGCATTGTACTTCAGATAATTGTGGATTCTTTGATTTTAAAACCAGTTTAGAGGTTTGATCTGCTGTTTGTTTGGGAGAAGGTTAAAAGGGGTTACATAGAGTTGTGTCTGCTCTCTGCCATTTTAACTCCACCCCTGGAAGTCGAAATCTATCACAACTTCTTGAAGGCACATGAGAACTGGAAAATTCAGCTAAACACCAAAGGTGGCTGAGCAGCTCTGAAAAGGACTCAGCAAGATCTTAAAACAAAGATGCTAGTCTTCCTGAAAATCCTATACACTTTGGAGGTTTTTGTAGAAGCTATATTTAGCTGTACTTTTTGTCCTCCACATCAAATATTAATGACAGTCTCCCAAACAAAAAGGCAGTATGAAGCACTTATTATATGTCTTATTATAAGAAATCTTATTATAAGAATCTTATTATAAAAAAATTAAAAGTCAAGTGATGTGAGCACAGTAACTAACAAGCAAAGTAATCAAATGTAACAACTATTTGATTCAATATAATAATTATCAATAAAATAATACTAACCTGAATATGTATTTCATTATAAAATGAACATAAAAGTAATCTGAGAAATTTGAGGAATTTTTTTTCATTGCTACTAACTGTAATAGAAATGTGTCTTTCTTCCATAATAAAGTCATAATTCATTTGATGTACTATAGGTTCATGGCTCTGTTGACTTTTCCATCATTCTTCAAAAGACAAGAATCTCTTAAGAGTGAAATATACTATTTTAGGCACTCTTTCAGAATATTTGTACTGAATTTAATCAAGAATCCTTGGCCAAGGGGCAGCTAGGTGGCGAAGTGGATAGAGCACCAGCCCTGAAGTCAGGAAGACCTGAATTCAAACCTAATCTCAGACACTAACATTCCCTAGCTGTGTGACTCTGGGCAAGTCACTTAACCTCAATTGCCTCAGCAAAAAGCAAAAAAAAAAAAAAAAAAAAAAGAATCCTTGGCCAAACCACACAATAAAATGAAGTGGAATGGATAGTGATAGAAGAATAGCACTTTAAACTTGTAAGCCTTTTTACCTAGAATGTAGACAAAAGCCAAGACTTTTACCAGGTAAAACAACCTTGATACAAACGTAATTTGTAAAGATGATCTTCACCAGGTTGATTGTGATTGATCCTCTTAATAAAATAGCTGACTTTATTTAGCTACAATATTTATCTTATGCACTTATCTTTGCACTATTACTTCATATGTGAAATAAAGCTTTAATAGCTAAATACTTTGAAGATATGTGATAAAATCTGTGTAGGTATTCTCTCGATAGATGCAAATCAACATACCTCCATGCCGTAGAATATTACTGTGCCTTTTAACATTTGGAGGAGTCCTATTACTATGATTATTAAATTCATTTGGCAAATTTCTTTTTTTTTTAGTGAAGCTTCTTATTTGCATAACGTATGTATGGGTAGTTCCTCAACATTGATCTTTACAAAGCTTTCCGTTACAAATTGTACCCCCAGTTCCCACCTCTCCCCTAGATGGCATGAAGTCCACTACATGTTAATTATATTAACATACTTGACAAGTCGAATATATGTATAAATATTTCCATACTTATCTTGCTATGCAAGAACAATCATATCTACATGAACAAAAAATATCTGAGAAAGGAAACCAATGCAAGCAAACATCAATAGAGAACATCAAAATGTTCTCTTGTGGTCCATATTTCATATCCCTCTTGCTGGGTGTATATGGCCTTCTCCACTGAAAAATTGGAACTGGTTTGAGACATTTCATTGTTGCAGAGAGCCATGTCCATCAGATTTGATCTTCATATGATATTGTTGTTGCCCTGTATAATGATCTGGTTCACTCACCATCAGTTCATGTAAGTCTCTCCAGGTCTCTCTGAAGTCGTCCTGCTGGTCGTTTCTTACAGAGCAATAATAATCCATAACATTCATATACCATAATTTATTCAGCCACGCTCCAGTTGATGGGCATCCATTCAGTTTCCAGTTTCCAGCCACTATAAAAAGGTGTGCCACAAACATTCTTACACATGTGGGGCCCTTTCCCTCCTCCAAGATCTCTTTGGGATATAAGCCCAATACAAACACTACTGGGTCAAAGGATATGCACAGTTTGATAACTTTTTGAGCATAGGTACAAATTGCTCTCAGAATGGCTGGATCAGTTCACAGTTCCACCAACACTGTATTAGTGTCCCAGCTTTCCCACATGCCCTCCAGCATTCATCATTATCTTTTTCCATCATTTTACCCGATATGACAGGTGTATAGTGGTACCTCAGAGTTGTCTTAGTTTGCATGTCTCTGCAATAGTGATTTGGACCTTTTCAGATGACTAGAAATGGTTTTAATTTCATCATCTGAAAATTGTCTGTTCATATCCCTTGACCATTTATCTATTGAAGAGTGGCTTGAATTCTTATAAATATGAAATATAAAATATGAAATATTTTAGAAATGAGGCCTTTATCACAACCATTAAATGTAAAAATGATTTCCCAATTTGATGCTTCCCTCCTAATCTTGTCTGCATTAGTTTTGTATGTACAGGAACTTTTTTTTTATTTGCAAAACATATGTATGGGTAATTCTTCAACATTAACCCTTAAATAGCGTTTTGTAACAAATTTTTCCTCCCTATGCCCTACCCCTCCCCTGGATGGCAGGATATCCACTACATGTTAATTATGTTAAAATACTTGACAAATTGAATATATTATACAGAAATTTTTAACTTAATATAATCAAAATTATCTTTCTGGTGTTCAATTAAGAGTTCCAGATCTTCTTTGAAAATATATTTATTCCATCTCCATAGGTCTGAGAGGTAAACTATACTACGTTCCTTTAATTTGCTTACAATATTACTCTTTATATCTAGATCATGAACCCATTTAGATCTTATCTTGGTATGTGGTGTTAGGTGTGGGTCAAGCCCTAATTACTTGCACACCAGTTTACAATTTTCCCAGCAGTTTTTGCTGAATACTGGGTACTTATCTTAGAAGCTGGGGTCTTTGGGTTTATCAAACACTAAATTGCTAACGTTATTACCTAGCTTGTCCTGATATCCTAACCTATGCGACTGATCAACTGCTCTATTTCTCAGCCTCTACCAAATGGTTTTGATGACCACTGCTTTATACTATAGTTTTAGATCTGGTACAGCAAGGCCACATTCATCTCTTTTTTTCCATTAATTCCCTTGAAATTCTTGACTTTTTGTTCTTCCAAATGAACTTCGCTACTATTTTTTCTAGATCTCTAAGATAATTTCTTGGGAGTTTGATAGGTATGATACTAAATAAGTAAAGGAGTTTGGCTAGTATTGTCATTTTTATTATATTCCCTCCGCCTACCCATGAGCATTTAAAGTTTTTCCAATTGACTAGGTCTGATTTTATTTGTGTGGAAAGTGTTTTGTACTTTAGTTCATATAATTCCTGACTTTTCCTTGGCAGATAGATTCCCAAATATTTTATGCTATCATCCGTTATTCTGAATGGAATTTCATTTTCTATGTCTTGCTGCTGAACTTTGTTGTTAATATATAAAAATGCTGATAATTTATGTGGATTGATTTTGAATCCTGCAACTTTACTAAAGTTGTGCATTGTTTCTAGTAGTTTTTTAGTTGAGTCTCTAGGGTTCTCTAAGTATAGCATCATGTCATCTGCAAAGAGTGATAATTTGGTTTCTTCATTACCTACTCTAATTCCTTTTGTCTCTTTTCCTTCTCTTATTGCCAGAGCTAACATTTCTAATACAATATTAAATGGTAATGGTGACAGTGGGAAGCCTTGTTTCACTCTTGATCTTATTAGAAATGGTTCTAGTTTGTCTCCATTAAATATGATGCTTGCTGATGGTTTTAAGTAGATGCTATTAATCATTTTAAGGAAAAGCCCATTTATTCCTATACTCCCTAGTGTTTTTAATAGGAAAGGGTGTTAGATTTTATCAAAGGCTTTTTCTGCATCTATTGAGATAATTATATGGTTTTTGTTAGATTGGTTATTAATATAATTAATTATGCTGATAGTTTTCCTAATATTGAACCAGCCCTGCATCCCTTGTATAAATCCTACTTGGTCATAGTGTAGTATCCTGGGGATGACTTTCTGTAATCTCATTGCTAATATCTTATTTAAAATTTTTGCATCAATATTCATGAGGGAAATTGGTCTCTAGTTTTATTTCTCTGTTTTCACCCTACCTGGTTTACCTATCAGCAGCATATCGGTCTCATAGAAGGAATTTGGCAGTATACCTTCTGTCCCTATTTTCTCAAATAGTTTGTACAGTATTGGAATTCATTGTTCTTTGAATGTCCGGTAGAATTCACATGTAAATCCATCTGGCTCTGGAGATTTTTTCTTAGGGAGTTGGTTAATAACTTGTTCTATTTCTTTTTCTAATATGGGGCTATTTAAATAATTTATTTCCTCTTTTGTTAACCTGGGTAATCTCTATTTTTGTAGATATTCCTCCATTTCATTTAGATTATCAAACTTACTGGCATGAAGTTGGGCAAAGTAACTCCTAATTATTACTCTAATTTCCTCTTCATTGGAGGAAAGTTTTCCCTTATCATTTTTGACACTAACAATTTGATTTTCCTCTTTCCTTTTTCTAATCAAATTAACTAAAGGCTTGTCTATTTTGTTGGTTTTTTCATAAAACCACCTCTTAGTTTTATTTATTAATTCAATAGTTTTCTTATTTTTAATTTTATTAATTTCCATTTTATTTTTAGATTTTCCACTTTTGTATTTAATTGAGGGTTTTTAATTTGTTCTTTTTCTGGTTTTTTTATTAATTAGCTCTATTCATTGATCTTTTCTTTCTCTATTTTATGCAAGTAAGCATCTAGAAATATAAAATTTCCCCTTATAACCACTTTGGTCATAATCCACAAATTATGGTATGTTGTTTCATTATTGTCATTCTCTTGGATGAAATTATTGATTGTGTCTATGACTTGCTCTTTCACCCATTCATTTTTCAGGATTAGATTATTTAATTTCCAATTAACTTTTGGTATATTTTCTCCTGGCTTTATATTGCATGTGATTTTTATTGTATCATGATCTGAAAAAGATACATTTACTATTTCTGACTTTCTGCATTTGATTTTGAGGTTTTTATGCCCTAATACATGGTAAATTTTTCATAAGTTCCATGAACCCCTGAGAAAAAAGTAAACTCCTTACTGTCTCCATTCACTTTTCTCCAAAGATCTATCATACCTATCTTTTCTGACACTTTGTTTACCTACCTAGTTTCTTTCTTATTTATTTTCCGGTTTGATTTATCTAGTTCTGGCAGAGGGAGTTTGAGATCCTTCACTAGTATAGTTTGGCTGTCTATTTCTTCTTGTATCTCTCTTAATTTCTCTCCTAGGAATTTGGATGCTATACCACTTGGCACATATATATTTAGTATTGATATTGCTACATTGTCTGTGGTACCCTTTAATAAAATATAATTTCCTTCCTTATCTCTTTTGATTAAATCTATCTTGGCTTTTACTTGATCTGAGATAATGATTGCTACCCCCTTTTTTTTTTGGTTCACCTGAATCATAATAGGTTCTGCTGCAGCCTTTTACCTTCACCCTGTATGTGTCACTATGCTTTAGATGTGTTTCTTGTAGTCAACATATTGTTGGATTCTGGTTTTTAATCCAATCTGCTATCCACTTCTGCTTTTTGGGAGAGTTCATCCCATTCACATTCACCATTAGAATAACCAATTCTGTATTTCCTGCGATCTTATTTATCCAAGTTAGGTTTTTCCCTTTCGTTTCCCCTTTCTCCCTTCCCTCCTCTTCAGTATTTTGCTTTTGATGACCCTTTCCTGCAAACAATCCTCCCCCCTTTAGATTTCCTCCCCCTTTTTTACTCCTTTCCCCTGCCCTTCTGTTAGATTATCCCTTTCTTGTCCTCCTTTCCCTCCCACTTCTTTATAAGGAAGGATAAAGTTTCTCTGTGAAACCAAATGTGTCTGATATACACTTTTAGAACCCAATCTGATGAGAGGGAAATTTACACCATGCTCATCTCCCTCCCTTCTTTCTCTCATTTATATTGTTATCTTTGCCTCTTCATGAGATATTATCTTGTTTTTCCCTCCTTTTATTAACCTTATTTTACCACCTTTTCCCTGTTTCCCCCAATATGATAGCCTTTCCCCCTCTGGTTTTCTTTTTCTTTTTATCAAAGTAATATCAAATTGTACCCCCAATCTTTAAGTATCCCCATAGTAGAAATAAAGTTCTCAAGAGTCCTTTCCTTTTTACTATTTTATGCTTCTCTTGAGTTCTGTGTTTGGAGGTCAAATTTTTTTGTTCAGACCTGATCTTTTCATTAGAAATAGGTGAAATTCACCTATATCATTAAATGACCATCTTCTTCCCTGGAAGATAATGCTCATTCTAGAAGGATAGTTTATTCTTGGCTGTAATCCAAGTTCCTTTGCCTTTTTGGAATATCTGGTTCCAGGCCCTTTGATCCTTCAATGTGGAGGCTAACAGATCCTGTGTGATTCTCATTATAGATCCTTGGATCAGTTCTAATGGACATGACTCTCTTCAACAACGAAATGCTTCAAACCAGTTGCAATTGTTCGGTGAAGAGAGCCATATACACCCAGAGAGAGGGATGTGAAATGTCGACCACAACATAACATTTTCATGTCCTCTATTGAGGTTTGCTTACATTGTATTTCCTTTTTCGGATTATTCTTTCTTGTAGATACGATTTCTCCTGCACAAAAAATGATGTGTGGCAATAACTATACATATATTCGATTTCTTATGGATTCTAACATGATAATAATGTAGTGGATATCCTGCCATCTAGGGGAGGGGTGGGGAGTAGGGGAGAAACATTTGTAACAGAAAGCTTTGTAAGGGTTTATGTTTAGGAATTACCCATACATATATTTTGCAAATAAAAAGTATTAATAAATAAAATAAAAGAAATAAAATAAATTAAAATAAATAAATTAATAATAATAATTTTAGATCCTCGGTATTTGAATTATTTCTTTCTAGCTACTAGCAATTTTCTAGCTACTTTCCTTGGTGCTATAGTCCTGACATTTAGCCCCGATATTCCTTGGGGTTTTAATTTTAGGGTCTCTTTCAGGAAGTGATTGTTGAATTCTTTCTTTTTTGCGGTTTTTTTTTTTTTATTATTATTATTAATACTTTTTATTTGCAAAACATATGTATGGGTAATTCCTAAACATTAACTCTTACAAAGCTTTCTGTTACAAATTTTTTCCTTCCTACTCCAGACCCCTCCCCTATATAGCAGGATATCCACTACATGATAATTATGTTAGAATACTTAAATCGAATATATGTATAGTTATTGCCACACATCATTTTTTTGTTCAGGAGAAATCGTATCTATAAGAGAGAATAATCCGATAAAGGAAATACAATGCAAGCAAACATCAATAGAGAACATGAAATCTTATGTTGTGGTACACATTTCACATCGCTCTCTCTGGGTGTATATGGCCTTCTTCACTGAACAATTATAATTGGTTGAAGCATTTCATTGTTGAAGAGAGTCATGTCCATTAGAACTGATCCTCATATAGTACTGTTGCTGCCATGTACAACGATCTCCTAGTTCTGCTCATCTCACTCAGCATCAGCTCATGCAAGTCTCTCCAGACCTCTCTGAAATCGTCCTGTTGGTCGTTTCTTACAGAGCAATAATATTCCATAACATTCATATACCATAATTTATTCAGCCACTCTCCAATTGAGGGGCATCTACTCAGTTTCCAGTTTCTAGCCACCACAAAAAGAGCTGCCCCAAACATTCTTGCACATGTGGAGCCCTTTCCTTCTTTTATGATTTCTTTGGGATATAAGCCCAATAGAAATGCTGCTGGGTCAAAGGGTATGCACAGTTTGATAACTTTTTGAGCATAGCTCCAAATTGCTCTCCAGAATGGTTGGATCCGTTCATAATCCCCACCAAGAATGTATCACTGTCCCAGTCTTCCCACATCCCCTCCAACATTCATCGTTATTTTTTCCTGTCATTTTAGCCAATCTGACAGGTGTGTAGTGGCACCTCAGAGTTGTCTTAATTTGCAATTCTCTAATCAATAGTGATTTGGAGCACCTTTTCATATGATTATAAATAGTTTTAATTTCATCATCTGAAAATTGTCTGTTCATATCCTTTGACCATTTATCAATTGGAAAATGCCTTTAATTTTTATAAATGTGAGACAATTCTCTATATATCTTAGAGATGAGACCTTTATCAAAACCCTTAAACATAAAGATGATTTCCCAATTTGATGCTTCCCTCCTAATCTTGTCTGCATTAGTTTTGTTAGTACAGAAACTTTTTAAGTTAATATAATCAAAATTATCTATCTGGTGTTCATTTAAGAGTTCCAGATCTTCCCTGGACATAAATTTATTCCATCTCCACAGGTCTGAGAGGTAAACTATCCCATGTTCCTCTAATTTGGTTGTAACATCACTCTTTATATCTAGATGATGAACCCACTTAGATCTTATCTTGGTGTGCAGTATTAGGTGTGGGTCCAGCCTTAATTTCTTCCATACTAGTTTGCAATTTTCCCAGCAGTTTTTGATGAATAGTGAGTACTTATCCCAAAAGCTGATGTCTTTGGGTTTATCAAACACTAATTTGCTAACGTTATTACCTAGCTTGTCCTGATATCGTATTCTATGCCACTGATCAACTGCTCTATATCTCAGCCTGTACCAAATGGTTTTGATGACTGCTGCTTTATAATATAGTTTTATATCTGGTAGAGCAAGGCCACCTTCATCTGTCTTTTTTTTTTCATTAATTCCCTTGAAATCCTTGACCTTTTTTTCTTCCAAATGAAGTTTGCTACTATCTTTTTCTAGATCTGTAAAATAATTTCTTGGGAGTTTGATTGGTATGGCACTAAATAAGTAAATTAGTTTGGGTAGTATTTTCATTTTTATTATATTCGCTCGGCCTACTCATGAGAACTCAATGTTTTTTTAATTAAAGATTTTTATTTGTATAACATATGTATAGGTAGTTCCCCAACATTGATCTTTACAAAGCTTTCCATTACAAATTTTACCCCCAGTCCCCTCCCCTCCCCTAGATAGCAGGAAGTCCACTACATGTAAATAATGTTGAAATGCTTGAGAAGTTATGAAAGAAAAATCATATCTACAAGAAAAAAAAGAATCAGAGAAAGGCAACACAATGCAAACAAATGTCAATAGACATCATGAAAATGTTACGTGGTGGTCCATATTTCATTTCCCTCTCTCTGGGTGTATATGGTTTTCTTCAGTGAACAATTGGAACTGGTTTGAGACAATTCTTTGTTGCAGAGAGTCATGTCCATCAGAATTGATCATCATGTAGTACAGTTGTTGCTGTGTATGATGATCTCCTGGTTCTGCTCGTTTCACTCAGCATCAGTTCATGCAAGTCCCTCCAGGCCTCTCTGAAATCGTACTGCTGGTCGTTTCTTACAGAGCAATAATATTCCATAACATTCATATACCATAATTGATTCAGCCACTCTCCAATTCATGGGCATCCCCTCAGTTTCCAGTTTCTAGCCACTACAAAAAGGGCTGCCACAAACATTCTTGCACATGTGGGGCCCTTTCCCTCCTCTAAGATCCCCCCTAAGATCTCTTTGGGATATAGGCCCAGTAGAAACACTGCTGGGTCAAAGGGTATGCACAGTTTGACAACTTTTTGAGCATAGCTCCAAACTGCTCTCCAGAATGGTTGGATCCGTTCACAGTTCCACGAACAATGTATTAGGGTCCCAGTTTTCCCACATCCCCTCCAACATTCATCGTTATCTTTTCCTGTCATTTTAGCCAATCTGACAGGTGTATAGTGGTAACTCAGAGTTGTCTTAATTTGCATTTCTCTGATCAATAGTGATTTGGAGCAACTTTTCATATGACTAGAAATGGTTTTAATTTCATCATCTGAAAACTGTCTGTTCATATTCCTTGACCACTTATCTATTGAAGAGTGGCTTGAATTCTATATATATGAGACAATTCT
>JAJPUD010019544.1:0-26353 GCA_023553655.1 Myrmecobius fasciatus | reverse complement strand
ATATCAATAACCAAACTAACAAAAACCATATGATTATCTCCATAGATGCAAAGAAAGCATTTGATAAAATCCAACACCCATTCCTATTAAAAACACTAGAGAGTATAGGAATAAATGGGGCTTTCCTTAAAATGATGAGTAGCATCTACTTAAAACCATCAGCAAGCATCATATGTAATGGAGACAAACTAGAACCATTCCCAATAAGATCAGGAGTGAAACAAGGCTGCCCACTGTCACCATTACTATTTAATATTGTATTAGAAATGTTAGCTTTGACAATAAGAGAAGAAAAAGAGATAAAAGGAATTAGAGTAGGTAATGAAGAAACCAAATTATCACTCTTTGCAGATGACATGATGGTATACTTAGAGAACCCTAGAGACTCATCTAAAAAACTACTAGAAACAATTCACAACTTTAGTAAAGTTACAGGATTCAAAATAAATCCACATAAATCATCAGCATTCTTATATATTACTAACAAAGTTCAGCAGCAAGAGATAGAAAAAGAAATTCCATTCAGAATAACAGATGATAGCATAAAATATTTGGGAATCTATCTGCCAAGGAAAAGTCAGAAACTATACGAACTAAACTACAAAACACTTTCCACACAAATAAAGTCAGATGTAGTCAATTGGAAAAACATCAAGTGATCATGGGTAGGCTGAGCAAATATAATAAAAATGACAATACTACCCAAACTAATTTATTTATCTAGCGCCATACCAATCAAACTCCCAAGAAATTATTTTACAGATCTAGAAAAAATAGTAGCAAAGTTCATTTGGAAGAACAAAAGGTCAAGAATTTCAAGGGAATTAATGAAAAAAAAGACAGATGAAGGTGGCCTTGCTGTACCAGATCTAAAACTATATTATAAAGCAGCGGTCTTCAAAACCATTTGGTACTGGCTGAGAAATAGAGCAGTCAATCAGTGGCATAGGATAGGATATCAGGACAAGCTGTGTAATAATGTTGGCAATTTAGTGTTTTATAAACCCAAAGACCCCAGCTTTTGGGATAAGTACTCACTATTCGGCAAAAACTGCTGGCAAAATTGGAAACTAGTGTGGAAGAAATTAAGACTGGACCCACACCTAACACCGCACACCAAGATAAGATCTAAATGGGTTCATTATCTAGATATAAAGAGTGATATAATAACCAAATTAGAGGAACATAGGATACTTTACCTCTCAGACCCATGGAGATGGAATAAATTTATGTCCAAAGAAGATCTGGGACTCTTAATTGAACACCAGTTAGATAATTTTGATTATATTAAGTTAAAAGGTTTCTGTACAAACAAAACTAATGCAGACAAGATTAGGAGGGAAGCATCAAATTGGGAATTCATTTTTACATTTAAGGGTTCTGATAAAGGTCTCATCTCTAAGTTATATAGAGAATTGACTCATATTTATTAGAGTTCAAGCCATTCTCCAATTGATAAATGGTCAAAGGATATGAACAGACAATTTTCAGATGATGAAATTAAAACTATTTCTAATCAAATGAAAAGGTGCTCCAAATCACTATTGATCAGAGAAATGCAAATTAAGACAACTCTGAGGAACCACTACATACCTGTCAGATTGGCTAAAATGACAGGAAAAGATAAAGATGAATGTTGGAGGGGATGTGGGAAGACTGGACACTGATGCATTGTTGGTGGAGCTGTGAATGGATCCAACCATTCTGGAGAGCAATTTGGAGCTATGCTCAAAAAGTTATCAAACTGTGCATACCCTTTGACCCAGCAGTGTTTCTATTGGGCTTATATCCCAAAGAAATCATAGGAGAAGGAAAGGGCCCCATATGTGCAAGAATGTTTGTGGCAGCTCTTTTTGTAGTGGCTAGAAACTGGAAACTGAAGGGATGCCCATCAATTGGAGAATGGCTGAATAAATTATGGTATATGAATGTTATGGAATATTATTGTTCTGTAAGAAACGACCAGCAGGATGATTTCAGAGAGGCCTGGAGAGACTTGCATGAACTAATGCTCAATGAAGTGAGCAGAACCAAGAGATCATTATTCACGGCAACAGCAATACTATATGAGGATCAGTTCTAATGGACATGACTCTCTTCAACAATGAAATGCTTCAAACCAGTTCCAATTGTTCTGTGAAGAGAGCCATATACACCTAGAGAGAGGGATGTGAAATGTGGACCACAACATAACATTTTCATGTTCTCTATTGAGGTTTGCTTGCATTGTATTTCCTTTATCAGATTATTCTTTCTTGTAGATATGATTTCTCCTGTACAAAAAAATGATGCAATAACTATACATATATTCGATTTCTTAAGTATTCTAACATAATTATCATGTAGTGGATATCCTGCCATCTAGGGGAGGGGTGGGGAGTAGGGGCAATAGCTTAAAAAAGGAAGCAAAAAATTGATTAAAGAAAACAATGCCTTTAAAATAGAATTATGTAATAAAGTGAAAATGTTTATATCTCTACATGAGAAGATCATACTTGTAGTTCTCTATTAGGTCAGTTAGAAGTAGACATAGACAGAGCATTATTTAGTAAGTTGGCTTTGATAGCATGATGACAAAGAAAAAAAAATTAAGGGGTGAGAAAGAGGATTACACTGGGGAAAGAAAAGAAGGAGAGGTGGAGTGGAGCAAAATATATCCCACAAAGAGACATCAAAGAGCTATTACAATGGAGGGAAAGAAGGGAAGGGGAAGATGAACATTGCTTAGATCTTATTCTCACCATATTTAGTTCAAAGAGGGAATCATAAACATTTAGTTGGGTATAGAAACCTATCTTATCCTATAGTAAAATAGGATGGGAAGGAAGCAAGATAAAATGGGAGTAATAAGAGGGAAGGAAGATTGAGGGAGGTGGTGATCAGAAACAAAACAATAGTAAGGAAGTATAGGGAAGGGAAAGAGAAAAAATATTAAAAAAAAACAAAAATAGAATAGAGGAAAATATTTAGTTAATAATTATAACTAAAAATGAATAAATGAACTCAGCTCAAAGAGAAAAGTGAATGGCAGAGTGGTTTAAAAATCAGAAAGAAACACATTTGAAGAGAGGCATGTACAGCATAAAGGTAAATGACTGGAAAAGAATATATTATGCTTTGCCTGAAATAAATAAACAAAACAAACTGAAATTCAGCAGGGGTATCAATTATGATTTCAGACAAAGATAAAGCAAAACAAAACAATAACAACAACAACAACAACAACAACAACAAACCAAGCAAAGGAACAAAAACAACAACAACAACACCAGATCTAGGTAAAACCGACAACAGACAATGAAGTAATGTTAGTGTTGAATAAATATGCACTAAATGGTATTGCATCTGAATTTCTAACTGAGAAGTTATATGAATTTCAGAAGGAAATAGAAAGATAGTAAAACTATACTAAGAGGGAACCTCAACCTTTCCCTCTTAGTACTAGATAAATCCAACCACAAAATAAGCAAGAGAAAAGTCAAGGAGTTGAATAGAATTTTTTTTTTAAGTTAGATATCATAGACTCCTTGATGATTAACTTTTTGTGATTTTTTTTGGGGGGAGTATGACTGAGTTTTGAGTGACCATCCATTTTTGAGTGATCCCACCATTTTCTTGTATCTACTTATTGTTGTGGTTTTACTTGGATGTTACACGTAGAAAACTTTGTTGTTTTTTTTTTTCAAGTTGCTAGTCATTTCACAAATTTTATGTAGAGTTTAATCATTTTAGATTCTATTTGACAAATTAAATGGAGTATATCAGTCATTAATATTGCTGGTTAAGTGATTTCTGCTTATTCAAAAAGTATTTTTGTAGCTGAAAAAAACCCCAAAAAACAAAAATTTGTTCCTTTTGTCTTCTAAGAATACTTATCAGTGTTGTTCTTCTTTTCCAGAGGGTTTAGAAAATATTGTGATTGTTTTTGTTTTTATTATTATTATTTCAGAATTTTGATGAGTCTAGTAACATATAGTGGTGGTTCTGTGATGCTTTGCCCCCATTCTAAAAAAATGGTTCTCAATTGTATGAAAGCATTCTAAACTACTTAAGACATGGTGTCTTTCTAATGGAAAAAAATCTGTGCATATCAGCATGAATGGGAAAAAGACATTTTTGAATGGAGAATCAGTTTTGACAGTATTGTTCTCAGCATTTTCCATCTCCCACAACATTGCTCCAGAGTACCAGGAGCCAGGGTAATAATAACTTTGCACTGACACATTAAAGAAAAATTAAACTGCCAACGTCTGAACAATTAAGGATTATTTAAAGAGAATTTTTAAAACCAATACTGCAAAAAAAGTTGCCAAATTGCCTCCATTATTTTGTCCAAGGATCATTGCTATTTAAATGAGATTTATATCTTAATGTTTAATATTATGAAAACTACTATTTCATATGATATTGTGAAAAACCATAATTACAGAGATTCAGACACACTTGAGCTACATCTGGAATTTTATTAAAATTCACTACTTTTGGCTTTTCTCCCCTCCCTTCTAGCACTGGCCCCATCCTACCAAAATCGGTCTCCTCTGATTTATTTCTCAGCAGGATCTCTTTCCTGCTTTGAAAGCTTGGAGTACACAATCAAAAGCCCCAGGAAAGATACTCACTGGGATCGGACTAGATCCAAGTCATGTTCTATCAATATGCTTTTATAAAGGTCTGGGCTTCACAGCATACATTCTTTAAAAAAAAAAAAAACACAAAAACAAAACACAAAACACAACAAAAAAAAAAAAAACCATTTTTAACAAAGATAATAGTTTTTTTTTTTTTAATGTTCTAAGCAAGCTGTGATTCTTTTTTCACCATTTCACTTGCTATAGATTGCTCCTTCTTTTGATTAACAAAAGGAATTGAAAACACCCTTTCCTGCAGCTATCTGTGGCCACTTTGCCCTTTAATGTATTTAACACACAATTAAGAGTTCAGGGAAACCAGACTCTTTCTGAATTGAAACTTAGGGGACAGGAATTGGGTACCATTTATGGTTATCATTTCTTTGATCACTTCTCATCTCCATCTCCTATGTACTCATTAGTCAATACCTAGACCTCTGATACCCTTTATTTAGCTTATTGGCACCATTTGCCTTAGAAAAATATGTTCCTTTTAGAAACACCTGTAACACTGTACACATTTCAGTTTCATGGGAATTTGGAATTAAGTTTAAAAATAACAAAACAATATGTTTCTGAATGGATCATGTCTAAAACTAAATTTCGGGAAATTTTTTCAAAAACTAGAGATCTGATAGTTGATATTAAACACATATGGGAAAAGGAAGAAATGTATTTAGATCCCATCTCTCTTGTTTGCTACTGGGGCTATTTCCAATATACTTTCAGTGAGTCTGCTGAAAACTGAGCCTAAAATTCAATAAGTTTTTAAAAAATTGCAAGTCATTTTATCATTTGCTATCTACTTCCAAGGGTCATTATGAGGATTAAATAACAAAACTTATTCAGAGTGTTTTGTAAATGTTAAAAATGTTATCTTAAATTTATTATATTATTATTATTATTGTTTTATCTATCTACAAAATAGATCATCTAACAATAAACATAAAAAATAATAGCAGGATGGTGATTTGCCTCCCCAGTAATGTTTTTGTGTCAACTACACTAAATATAAAGAAGAGAAGAAGAAAATGATAAATATAACAAATTCTCAGAAATTTTGATGAATTGAAATAGTTTATGGGTGATTCTGGATTTCTATACTATAGATCCTTAGCTCTAAAAAACGATGCTAAACTTTCTAATATATATTGATTATGTACATGGCAAGATGAGTATTTTGTGAATTGAGGCAGTATATGTAGCTTACCCAGGTAATTCATATTAATAAGTAATTAATTGGTTTTAGACCAAACTAATTAATTTAATTTTACCACACAATATACCCATTTAACATTTTGTTTTCCATAGCAGTCTGAAAACAGTTCAATTTGTTTTATACAGGCTAGAACTAATTTTATGTTATTATCTTCTTTCAAAGTTATATTGTCAACACTTTTAAAACTGATTTTTAAAATTTGATTTTAAAAATTGATTTTAGGAATATTCTTTGAGGAATTCACAATATAACTTAAGAAATTTAGAAATGCCAGGGGCATTACAGAGATTTGAGACTGTAGTTGCAAAAGTCATTTTTGGCAACTAACTAGGGAAATTCCTTCCTTGTTCTTTTTCTGACTCTTGGATAGGAGAAGGTGGATAAGCATTCATTAAACACCTACCAAGTGCAAACATTTTGTTAAGGGACTTATAAATATTTTCTCATTCAATTCTTACAACAATGCTGGGAGTTACCAGGGCCAGATGGATTTACATGTGATTTCTACCAAACATTTAAAGAACAATTAATTCCAATATCATATAAACTATTTGAAAAAATAGGGAAAGAAGGTATACTATCAAATTCTTTCTATGATACAGATATGTTACTGATAGCTAAACCAGGTAGGGTGAAAACAGAGAAAGAAAACTATAGTCCAATTTCCCTAATGAATATTGATGCAAAAATTTTAAATAAGATATTAGCAATGAGATTACAGAAAGTCATCCCCAGGATAATACACGATGACCAAGTAGGATTTAGACCAAGAATGCAGGGTTGGTTCAATTTTAGGAAAACTATCAGCATAATCAATTATATTAATAACCAAACTAACAAAAATCATATGATTATCTCAATAGATGTAGAAAAAACATTTGATTAACTTCAACACCCATTCCTATTAAAAACACTCGAGAGTATAGGAATAAATGGACTTTTCCGTAAAATGATTAGTAGTATCTGCTTAAAACCATCAGCAAGCATCATATGTAATGGAGAGAAACTAGACCCATTCCCACTAAGATCAGGAGTGAAAAAAGGCTGCCCACTGTCACCATTACTATTTAATATTACATTAGAAATGTTAGCTTTGGCAGTAAGAGAAGAAAAAGATTAAAGAAATTAGAGTAGATAATAAAGACACCAATTTATCACTCTTTGAAGATGATATTATGATATACTTAGAGAACCCTAGAGACTCAACCAAAAAACTACTAGAAACAATTCACAACTTTAGGAAAATTGCAGGATACAAAAGAAATCCACATAAATCATCAGCATTTTTATATATTACCAACAAAGTTCAGCAGCAAGAGATACAAAAAGAAATTCCATTCAAAATAACTGTTGATAGTATAAAATATTTGGGAATCTATCTGCCAAGGAAAAGTCAGGAACTATATGAACTAAACTACAAAACACTTTCCACACAAATAAAGTCAGACGTAATCAATTGGAAAAACATCAAGTGATCATGGGTAGGCTGAGCAAATATAATAAAAATGACACTGCTACCCAAACTAATCTACTTATTTAGTGCCATACCAATCAAACTCCCAAGAAATTATTTTACAGATCTAGAAAAAATAGTAGCAAAGTTCATCTGGAAGAACAAAAGGGCAAGAATTTCAAAGGAATTAATGAAAATAAAGGCCAATGAAGGTGGCCTTGCTGTACCAGATCTAAACGTATATTATAAAGCAGCAGTCATCAAAACCATTTGGTACTGCCTGAGAAAGAGTAGTTGATCAATGGCATAGGATAGGATCACAGGACAAACTAGGCTATAACTATAGCAATTTAGTGTTTGATAAACCCAAAGACCCCAGCTTTTGGGATCAGTATTCACCATTCGACAAAAACTGCTGGGAAAATTGGAAACTAGTGTGGAAGAAATTAGGGCTTGACTCACACCTAAAACCACATATCAAGATAAGATCTAAATGTGTTCATGATTTGGATATAAAGAGTGATATTATAAGCAAATTAGAGGAACATAATATAGTTTACCTCTCAGACCCATGGAGATGGAATAAATTTATGTCCCAAGAAGAACTGGAAACTCTTAATTGAACACCAGATAGATAATTTTGACTATATTAAGTTAAAAAGTTTTTGTACAAACAAAACTAATGCAGCAAGATTAGGAGGGAAGCAATAAATTGGGAAATTATCTTTACATTTAAGGGTTCTGATAAAGGCCTCATTTCTAAAATATATAAAGAATTGTCTCATATTTATGAGAGTTCAAGCCATTCTCCAATCGATAAGTGGTCAAAGGATATGAACAGACAATTTTCAGATGATGAAATTAAAACCATTTCTAGTCATATGAAAAGGTGCCCCAAATCATTATTGACCAGAGAAATGCAAATTAAGACAACTCTGAGGTACCACTACACACCTGTCAGATTGGCTAAAATGATAGGAAAAGATAATGACAAATTGTTGGAGGGGATGTGGGAAAACTGGGACACTGATACATTGTTGGTGGAATTGTGAACAGATCCAATCATTCTGGAAAGCAATGTGGAAGTATGCTCAAAGAGTTATCAAACTGTGAATACCCTTTGACCCAGCAGTGTTTCTATTGGGCTTATATCCCAAAGAAATCATAAAGGAAGGAAAGGGCCCCACATGTGCAAGAATGTTTGTGGCAGCCCTTT
Source organism: Myrmecobius fasciatus (assembly GCA_023553655.1). Lineage (NCBI taxonomy): Eukaryota > Metazoa > Chordata > Mammalia > Dasyuromorphia > Myrmecobiidae > Myrmecobius > Myrmecobius fasciatus. The sequence goes on along the minus strand of JAJPUD010019544.1, from coordinate 17,837 downwards.
TTGTAGTGGCTAGAAACTGGAAACTGAATGGATGCTCATCAATTGGAGAATGGCTGAATAAATTATGGTATATGAATGTTATGGAATACTATTGTTCTATAAAAAACGACCAGCAGGATGATTTCAGAGAGGCCTGGAGAGACTTACATGGACTGATGCTGAGCAAGATGAGTAGAACCAGGAGATCATTGTACATGGCAATAACAGTATTATATGATGGTCAATTCTGATGGACATGGTTCTCTTCAGCAGTGAAATGTTTCAGGCCAGTTCCAATTGTTCGGTGAGGGGAGCCATGTACACTTAGGGAGAGAGATATGAGGTGTGGAGCACAACATGACATTTTCATGCTCTCTATTGGTGTTTGCTTGCATTGGGTTTCCTTTCTCAGATTTTTTTTTTGTCTTGTGGATAGGATTTTTCTTGCACAGTGGGATAGGTGTGGAGATGTGTATACATATATTCGATTTGTTAGGTATTTTGACATAGTTGACATGTAGGGAATTTCCTGCCATCTAGGGGAGGGGTGGGGACTAGGGGTGAAGGATTTGTGGTAGAGGGCTTTGTAGAGGTCAATGTTGAGGAATTACTCATGCATGTGTTTTGTAAATAAAAGGCTTTAATAAAGGAAAAACAAACAAAATAAATAATAATAAAAAAATGCTGGGAGTTAATTGCCATGATCCTCATTTCATAATTGGGGAAATTGAGCAATTTGCAGTTTGCTCATGGACAAATAGTACAATTTCCAGAGATCAAATCTGAATTTAGATCTCCTTGTCTCTAGCCCAAACACTCTAATCCACTCTAATCTTATTGCTTCTGGACATTACTTCTTTGGAGAGAAGTAACATAGAGATTCTAATATTGGATTAAACAGCATAGTCCAGTGGATAGGATTCTGGATTTGGACTCAGAATGATCTACGTTCAAGTAAAATTTCATATATTTATTACTTATGTTACTCTGGTCAAATAAATTGGTTTTACCTTAGATTCTTCATCTTGAAATTAGAAGGTTGGCCTGAAATACATATAAAGTCTCTTTCAGGTCTAAATTTCTGATCCTATCATGCCAAGTGCTGTCAGTACTCTCTTCACTTTTGTTCCTTGGTCAGTCTTGGTGGTCCCTTCCTAATTATGACTCTTGAGATTTTAAACTTCCATGAAATGAACTCATATTTTTGCTAGGTATGAAATCCATGTTCCTGATTGAAATACCCTGACTGAAACATGAAACATGAAATCTTGAAACTTGCTCTTCATAATATCATCAATTATTTCCCTATCTTTAGATTCCTCACAGTCATTGATGACATAAAACCATCATTTTTTTTTCTTTTTGGTATTTAGCAGCATTTAATAGTGAGGCAATTGTCACCTAAAACTTTTTTCTGCCAGACTGACCAGTGTCTGACCAATTCTAAAGAATTTCAAAGCTGGAAAATATATAGAAAGTGTTTTGTTAATGGAAACAATAAGTGCGCTTGAACAGTGAAGAGGATATACAGGAGATGGGCAATCTAATAGATAACTTATGGAATCAGAAACAGTGAAATAGAAAGTTTGTCATTTGTACAAAGAAAGAAATAGTAAACAGACATTGTTGTTTGTCCTTCATTCCTTTTTTTTTTTCTTTTTGCTGAGGCAATTGGGGTTAAGTGACTTGCCCAGGGTCACACAGCTAGGGAATGTTAAATGTCTGAGACCACATTTGAACTCAGGTCCATCCTGACTTCAGGGCTGGTGCTCTATCCACTCCTCCACCTAGCTGCCCCTGTCCTACATTCTTGAAGAGGACTGTGACTTCAGGGAGGTGATTTGAGTGAGGGAATATGGTGCAAGGTCACCTGACTCACTTTCCCTTCCAAAGCCATCTGGATCTGGTAACAAGATATGGATCAAGACAACTAGAGATGCCCTGGATGAAATGAAAGACTTTAATCTTTTTAAGTTAAGGTCTTCAACAAGTCTCAATTTGACTAAGATGACACCCATTCAGTAAGTAAGGCTAAGTGGCAATTGAGACAAAGAATCTCCTCTTTCACCTCATTCCAAAAATATCTAAACAAAGTAATTAATTAAATAAATGAAGACCAACTGGGTTTCTGGCCAAAGCAGAAATGATTGCTATTTACATTCAATTTGAATCAATCAACACCCAAACAATGGTTAAACTGGGCTTGGTCTAGGACCTTTTGGTGATCAATGAGAATCAGATTGTTTTTGGTTTAAGACTTTGTCATTAAAAAAGAAATCTAATCATTAAATCCTTTTACATTTTGGGGGAGTTTAGAGGTGCAAAAAAGAAAAAATGCTTTAGGATTATGTTAACTAAATTTGCTTCATGCTTTAATCCTTGATATATTTGACCATGATTGAATATGAATGTTCAAAGTACCTGAACATAGTTGAACATAGTTATGCGAGTGTTATTTTCTATTTCCTGCAAATATTAACACTTTCACTTAGTACAATATAAATCTTAGAAAAATACCAGTGGGTAACAGAAGTCTCAATGTATACATTATTTTCATTGCTTTCATTTGAAGGACTATCAAAGTATGTTCTAATATAAAATATAGGAAAGGTTTTCTGTTAGAATTGAGAAAGAAAATATTTGATTCATTTGCTCACAATAATAAAACCATATTCAAATTGTGTGTTGCCTTCAAGAACCCAAGGTAATCTCCACTCCAGGATGACTAGGTTTTTAAGGGAAAATGTCTTCCCTAAATTAACTTTCAGGAATCATATTCTAGCTCAAATATATAAGACAATCAAACTTGATTTTATAACCTATCAAAGTGTATTCAGCTAAAGTGCCAAGGATATTTTAAAGAAGATTTATACTATCTTAATTCTCCAAAATTATGCTGGGCAAGTTAAATGACAGCATAACTAATCATTAAAATGACCTGCCTTAAAGTAATCTCCTAGAGCATACGATAAAGGAATAATTATTTTTCATGCAATTAAATGATTTTTCTCTTTTATAACAGATTCACTGAATCCATAAGATTCCTTTAAATGGGGAACTCCCTAAATGGCAACAATTGTATTTTAAGTACATGTGCAGGCCATTCACCTACATTAAATGACAAAGAAATTTAAACCTAAAATAGCATAATGTTAATCAAAGACCAGTCTGAAATTAAGATAGAAAATGTTTTAAATGAGAACATAAGTAATCATATTATGAGCAGACTACAAAAAGGTGTTATTCCTAGGCAATAGGCAAATGCCTCCTAGAACGAATGAGTTCCTAGATTACTTTGTTTCCATAACCACTTGGGAATTGTTGACCATAATCAGGAATTAGAATGAATACGCATCAATCTAAAAAGGTAAATACTGAGAAGAAATCCCTAACCCTAAGGACCTTGTCTTTAATTTGTACTGTGAACTATGTAGTACCGGGGAAAAGACATTTATTCTGAAATAACGCTGATTGCTTTTCCCTTTCAGAGGAAACTCATCTATAGGTGGTATAGTGAGTTTGGAAAGCTGTCTAGACACCATGGGGAGGTGGAGTACCCTGGAAGCAAAAAAAGTCACAATGAAACAGTGAATAGGGAACTGAACCTGGAAAGACCCGAGAATAATTCTAGGTATGTAACTGTAGGCAAGTGACTTACTTCTATCTGACTTAATTTTCTCAATTATAAAATTGAAATAATAACAGCACCTGTCTCCAATAATTGTTGTGAGGATCCAGTGAGATAATTGTAAAGCCCTTATCACGGCACCTGGCACACCATGGGTATATAATAAAAGCTTCCTTCCTCCATCCCTCACTTTTTCTTTTTTACTAATTATAATTATTTCACTTTTTCTTGAAGTATTCCATCTTAGAACAGTACTAAAATTCTGGGGGACTATATAAAGGAACATGGAAGTTCTCCAGAGAGGCTTGGGCTCAAATGTGAATTTTTTTTCTTTTTCATTGTTTTTGTCAATTTAAACAAAGCCTTTCCTGTGTTTCATGTATAATTAGCCCAAGTGCTTGCATGAGTACTGATCATACCTTTTTTTTCCCTGTAAAATGTTTATCTGATATTACAAGGGAAAAATATTAGGTAAAGACAGAAGCCAAAAGGAGTAATTCCTAAGGCATTCACGATAAAGAATCCTGTTTATGTAAACCCTGTGCTTTGGTTTTAGGCAATGGATTCCAATATAAAGGGACTATATCATAGTGAATGTATTGATGCCACATCTTTAATCTAAGAGAGTTTGTGAGAATTACTCAATGTTGTTCAATAGTAACAGAATGTTAACAGAAGAGTATTTGTCAAAAATAGTTATCCTTTGAAAAGAATTATTTCCCAGCACATCAACAAAACACTGATACTGTGTTTTATCCACAAAGGCATGTAAATAAATCTTTTCTCGTAATGGTATTACTTCAATGGAATTTTACTTGTGTAGGTGTTGCTTTATATCAAATTTTTCAGCAACACATTTATCATGTAAACACAGGTTAGATTGTACACTTTTCCTTTATTATCCATTTATAAGAGCAATGGCAAATGTGGTTTAGAATGTGCCCTGTACTTGACCACTTGCTGTTTAATTGAATGTCTTTTTTCACTGTCTTCTCCAGAAGCCACCTTTCTATTCAAAGGTCTTCCTATCTCTAATGAAAATCCTATTTGCTTGATAGCAAATAGTTCATCATTACCCACTTTGCAATATTGTATTCCCAACACGCTCACACACTTTATGCAAAGCTTAAAAGTCAAGGCAAAGCATCTTATGAACTAGACCATTAGATGACCTGTAATAATTCATGAAGTGGTTGGGTACCATGGTGAAAGAGGTCATGAAAACAGTTATGTGGCTAGCTGGGTTAGGCTTCTAGCAATATGTCAGAAGGAAAGTCAAAAGACTGGAAAAAGCAAAAAGTAAATTGTACAGCAAATATTGTTTATGGATAATATATGATGAGTTTGGAGAAAGGAGAGAGAAAATAACCAGGAAGGCATGACTGTAGAATATTTGAGATAGGGAATAGAAAGAAAGACTTTTCTTTTGTTTCTTCCAGCTTTTGCTTTGGGCAACTTTTTTTGACAGTTATAATGAAGGGAAGAAAAGGAATTGATTTTGTTAGCAACTGACAAACAATAGCATTGCTACTTTAGTTATTTATCCCACCCCTTCATTATCTTCAGAAAGGCAGTATGGTCTAATAAAAAGAACTTTGGTTCAAGATACAGAAGAGCTAGATTGTACTGTGCTGCTAATTTGCTTGTGACTTTGAAGAGTTATTTAAACTCTCTGTGACTCAGCTTATTCATTTGTGACACAAAGATTAATAATACATATTCTTCTTACAAATTGCAGGAGTGGTGAGAAGTGATAAATGTAAATACTACACATTTGTAAGCATTATGCTGGTCCCAGATTCACATATATCAAACTAAAGAATTATCCTTATTATAATTCAGACTCTAAATCCACTTTTAACTAAGAAGAGGAAAAACAGATATCTTTTATTTAATTGGATACAGTACAGTTTCCAGCGGTGTATAAATAGAAAGAGAGTGCTATCTATAGCAGTAGCCAGAGAAGTATGATACAAGGAAAGGGTTGGGGAAAACTTTTTACAGAAATATATTCTAGAAAAATGTAGCATGGAGAAGACATTTTCAAATTAATAGATCAATGGAGCATTGTTGGAAGAGTGGCATATTAGATGAACCTTAAATTAATATAAAAATGGAAAGATCAAGTTATAAAAGATCAAGGCAGGTTGGTTGATTAGTGGGAATTTGAAAATAATAAGAATACATAAAGTGAAGTAACATTAAATGAAACCATTGGCCTTAACACTCAGGCTAGTCTGTTTCTATTTTATCCTTGAGGCAATAGAGACTCATTGAAAGCTTTTGAGCACAAGAGTTCTGTGTTCAAGTCTCATGAAAATTACATTGGTAATGATTTGAACACTGAGAACATCATAGTTTGATTCCACACTGTAATATGGTCAAGACTTGATTTCCTGAAAGTTATGCTAGTAAATTTATCAGTTATAGAAAGTTATATCATGCTATAAACAATTTAAAGATAAGGCAACTGATGCTATTTTTCAATGACCAATTTAGCTAATGATAGAAAGACAGACTGTTAGCAAGTTTTTCACCTGCTGGCAAATTTCTTTTGGCCATGAAAGTTAGCAAAACAAGATAAAAACATCAAAATAACCTTTAGGCCTGCATAGTCTCTAATAGCAAGAAAAGGATATTTAATACTAAGATTTGCACAGTTTTAATACAGTCAATGAACTATATTACCAAAAGATAACTATAAAAATAATTGCAACTTAAGCACTGACAGTGGCTGCTGCTGCTGAAATGATAGAGAAATTCTTATAAGAATGATAAGATTCTTCAAATTAAATCAAGATAAACTTTAAATACACACACAAATATCATTATGAGAAGTGGGTGATAGATTATCCCCATTTTGGTGTGCTTTCCACCTTAATTGTCCATTTGATTTACCCAATTCTCCCCTGTGATTCCAAGAAACTAGCATATACAGAAGTCACATCCCAGTAAACTATTTTGGGACACCAGGTAACCAAGGTGGAGGATAATTGAGGGGTCTGGAAACCATTAGTGAATTAGGGGGTGTGTACCCCAAGCATGTGAAGACTTTCTCTGAAGGAATGGTTGGATGAGAACAATCTGTTCCAACAGCCATGAAGTTGATTTTTTGTTTGCAGATAATTGGGTATTCAGTTCAGACTCTGAAACTGAAAAGAAGCAAGTATGGATCTATTCTCTGCGGTGTGTGCTAATTTTGATTTAATAATTAACAGTAAGAAAACAGAGGTTTTCTAGCATCCAGCACCACACCATCCATATGTGGAACCATCAGTTACAGCAAATGAAAAAAAAAATCAATACTGTGGATAAATTCATTTACCTTGACAGTTATTGTTGTTTGTCCTCTGTTCTTGAAGAGGACCAGGACATCAGGGAAGTGATGCTGTGACATACAAGTGAATTGGCTTTAAGAGAGGGAGGCCTGTGAAAAATCACCAGTCTCTCTTTCCCCTCCAGGGCAATCTGAGTCCAGTGGCCAGATATGGGTCAGGATGACTGGAAATTCCTTGACAATATACTTTCCAAGACATACACACAGAGGATGAGGGTGACCATACATTGCCAGAGCTAGCTCAGTTTTAGGAAGGTTTTGAAAGAAAGTGTGAGAGAGAAGAGGTATTAGACTGCTTACCAAAATGAAGGTCAACAGAGCCATTATGTTGATTTCATTGTTATATACTCATAAAACCTGGATCTCATACCAGTGCTGTAGCAGGAAAATGAATTGTATATTTTCTGCACTATAGCAGTTATATATTTATATATAATTATTACATATGTACAGATATAAATTTACATACACATATGTATGTATATATAGAGACAAATACATATATGTATTCATTCATTTGTTCATGTATTTATTTATCTGTCCATGCATCCATCCATTAGTTTGTTTAATTACTTATTTGTGGGGTCAGGCAATATTTACTCCTTCATGTATAGCAGCAGAAGAAAATCTTTCCAGGTAAATCTTGACATAGATCCATAATCCAAATAAAAATAAAATATTGACCAAAGTTCAAAATATAAAATAACATTTAAAATCATGAATCATGCTTTTGTTGCACTATTACTTTCCAGGGGAGATGCAACCTGGCAACTGCCGTTGTTGGTGCTATAGCCACAGCAATGGAAGATTCAGAAAAAGAAAATTTTTGTCATTAAGATACTTGGTACTCAAAAATGAGTGAATATCAGAAACTGGCAAAAAATTCAAAGAAAAGGCAACTTGATTTTTCACTGCAACTTTCCATCTTACTTACAGCTGAATCTTCCACATGTCACGTCTTGTACAAACTCCCCTATAGCACAAACTGCCTTACTTTCTATTTGTATCCTCTCAAAGGTTAGCATAGTGCTTTGCACAGATTAACAACTTTATATATTATTTATTAGTTTAATGAGTTTTCAGACACTATGGAAGTTGACAAGACACATTTTTATTTATTTTTTGAAAGGGGTCTTTCCTTAAATTATTGGTGTCAATCTCAAATAGAAACAGATTTATGTGGGCCATATATAAACTTAGAAAACCACAATTTAACATTACATTGTATTGTGTTTTATTTATTTTGTTGAATATGTCCCAATCACATTTTAATCTGCTTTAGACTCTACTCAGAAGTTTGTGGGCTGCTTGTGACCCACAGACTGTGTATTTGACACATTTACCTTTAATCACATTAAATATGCTGGTTGCACTACATGTAACTAGCCATGGTAGAATAATATATCTGTTTATATAAAACTAAAATAGGCAAAAACAGGTCATTATTATTGGGGAAAGATAAAGTCAAGGAATTATTAGGCATCAGTCCCAGAGGCCATGATACCTGTTGACTATATTTTACTCTAATATTAGCCAAGAGAGGATACATTAAAGGTTGAAACCATAGGTCAGTACCCATAAGTATTCTCTTGTTATCACCTCATTCAGGTTTCCAAGATAGATGTCAACAACTATAGTTATCTAAAATCGCTGTGTGAGATGCAGAATGAGGTAAGTAACTTATTTTTTTCAGATGTTCTTAAAATCATCTCACTCTAGGGTCATGTTTCGATTTCTGCTCTAGTGATACAAAAAAAGGGGAGGGGGGCATGTCCCAAGTCTGTAATTTGGATAGATAATAATATCTTTTGGTCATGCTTTTCCTAAAATTCAATTTCTATTAAATTATATATTTGCTGTTTTTAAAAGTACTATATCTCTTCTTTTTAAGAGTTGTTCAAAAATAATTTTGCCACTTGTTTTGGATGAATAGTAACAAAAACATCACAGAAGGAGCATGAGGATGAGAATAGCTATTGAAGCATCATATTTTTGCTTGATTTGCCAAAGAGGCAGGAATGTGGGGGTAGGTTTGAGTCCCATCTCTGGCACTTAATAATGATGTGATCTTGAGGCAAGTAGATGACAGTGGATAGAACCTGAATTCAAGAAGACTCATCTTCTTGATGTTCAAATCTGACTTTTGATATTTACTAACTATATGGTTCTGGTCAAATCATTGAATGATGTTTGCCTCTATTTCCTCATCTATAGAACATCTATAGAACATTTATTTAGAAATAAATGAAAAACCACGCCAGTATTTTTTCCAAGAAAATCCCAAATGGACATATCTAAAAAATGACTGATAACAACAGTAACAACAACAAAAGACCTCAGACTTAAACATTTTGGGCCTTATCCAATTATCTACTAAAATAAAAAAAAAAATCAGGTTGCCGAGTGTGTTGGTAGAGAAAATTTCCATGCTGGAATGCTGTCTGAAATTGGTCAAAATGTATTAGGCCTTTCCTAATTCTCTTTTCTTTGCCATGAAGTCCCTTATGAAAATAGGAAGGGGAAGGAATAATAGCATCCAATATAGTCAGTCACTGTACTAAGACTTTTAATACTCACAGCAACCCTGTGAGGAAGGTATTGTTAATATCTCCACTTTATAGTTGAAGCAAATATAGGTTAAGTGAGTTTCCCAGAAACACATAGCTTATAAGTAGCTGATGTCATATTTGAACTTAAATCTTCCTTATTCCAGGCCTGGTGATCTTTCTATCCATTGTGCTACCAATAAAATTAGGATTTCAAGTAAACTAAATTAGATTTTCTTCAAGTTGTCTAAGGAAATTCACTTAGCCTAGAATAAAAGTTGCATTTATAGATTATGAAGTCCAGATTTGAATAATGTGAAAGGAAGGCAATTTCTCATTAACTAGAGCTTTTGTCAATTGCTTCCAAGTAAGTATGACTGCAGGTCTGGGAAGAAGTTAACTGGTACAGTGTTCAAGTGAGCTCCAGATGCTTTCCTAATTCAGAGTTTAGCCTCTGTAGCAACAGCTGCTGCAGCTGCCTTCTTTTCCTCTCCAGGTGTTTTTAATATTTAAATGATCACAAAAATCTGTTAGTACTGATGTGGTGTTGGAAACTTTCAGTCCTTCCTAAAACCTAGAAATTTCTGTTAATAAATACACGTTAACTTTTTTTCATAAAAATCAGTACATTTTAGTCATTCTCTAATAAAAATAACTTTTTATTTAAACACATAGAACCAGAACAGATTATCTTGTTAATATTTGGTACCACAAAGTACTAATATTCAATTCAATCCAATAAATATTTTTCAAACCATAGGTTTTCTGAGAACTTTGCTAGATGCTAGAGACATAGGAAATAGACCAATGATTTCACAAATGCATGAAGCTCCCAGGTGAACAAACTCATTACACCAATGAAATTGGCATCATTTTCTGAAATGTTGCTCAGAGTATTAGATTATTTGACCTTTCCAGGATCACACAGTATGTCAGAAGTGGTGTTTGAACCTGGGTATTCTTAATTTCTGGGTTTACTCTTTACTAATGTATTACTTCATGATGTCTTCCAGGTGATGAGAATAAAAAGCTAAAAACCCCAATAATCTTGACTGTTTTGGGTCTCTTTGGGGGGAAATGTTATTTATGCAAATAATTGAATATAAATAAATACAAAATAATGAATGAGTGGCCACTAGCTACTGGAGGAAGAAATTGACATTTGATTTGGGGCATGAAAGATGCTGGAGAGTTTAAGTGAGGGAGGTAAGGAGAGAGTATGATTCAGGCAGAGAAAAAGGCAAAGGTATGGAAGGAAAAGATGGATTATAGTCAATAGCTAATGGTAAGAAGCAAAATTTTGTTGTACAGAATTTCTAAATAGTAATTATATATTATAAGCCATCAAAAATAGATTTGAAAGAGAAAAGTGTGTTATTCAACCTAGAGACAGGAAGGAGCTCATGAATCTTTTTGAACAATAGAGTCAGACCCATGCTGCATTGTAGAAATATTAGTTTAACAGTTGTATGAAGGGAAAAAGGAAGAAGGAAGCATATATGGAAACCAATTTTGAAGCTATTCAAAGAATCTAGGTAAGAGGTGATGAGGGTCTGAATAAATTATTGTCCTTTTAAGAGAAAGAAATGGATAAGAATGATGACAAATGGATTGAAGGTACAACTGACTGAAGTTTGCAACTGATTTGGATGTGGAAGAGGAGAGAAAGTGAAGAATCTAAAATGACTCCAACAAAATTACCCATAACACCAAAGTCTTGAGTAACTGGAATGCTACAATATGGATTGTACTAAGGATAACAAAAGGTAATTTTTGAGGACTTTAATGGTATCATCTTTAAATAATACCTAAACATCATCCTCATATGCATGCCATTCACTTAAAAATGTTCATTTAGGGATAAATTAACAAAATTTGTTTAGATTTCTGATCAGTAGAAAATGAACCATAATTTCCTCTTTTTTGTTGCTTGTTTTTGCTTTGAACACTCTTGATATTGAACATCTCATTCAGTCAATCCACAAACATTGATTAAGCAATTTCTATGTGCCGGGCAATGTGGCAGATGCTAGAAATAAAACTATGAAACTATCACCTTAAGAAGTCTTAATTCTAATGGAGGAAGGCAGCATTGAATAGGAAACTCAAAGACATAAAGGTTGGGTGAAGGAAGTTATCTGTTTGAAAAAATCTGGAGTACACGCTGGAGAGTATGAAGTATCCCTGGCCTGGGTACACTTTTTAGTGGAGATTCCATGAGAAAATATTTAATCTCAAGGAGAAGCTTGAGGGACAGAGGGTATTTTGACTAAGTTCTTGGACTAGAGTGAGGGTTTAGGATAAAGAACTGTGGTATAATACAGAAAGATTATAGCTTGGAAAGGAATGAAAAATTCATATTGTCCATGAATCCTTCCTTGTGAATACTTCCTTTTCCTCTACTACTTTATTTCTATTCATTGCAAATTGATTGTTATTTACTTATCTGTATGCTTGTTTTATTGCTGAGCCTACACCTTAGACTATAAGCTCTTTGAAAGCAGGGGACATTTCCTTTTAATAATTTGTCCTTGTCTCCTAGTATCATGTTTTATGAGCAAAATATTGAATGTTCATTGAATATGAAAAAATCAAGTTTTCTTTCTGCTTTAATAAGTAATTCTGAAGTGAACATAATTGCAACATATTATTGATATTTAATGATCCTGAAAATCAATTTTTATACAATATCAGAAATGTAAAAATAACAGACAAGTTGAATGTTTACTGATCCCAAACCATTTTTTAAGAGTAGAACTCAGGAGGACATCTTCCTTTAAATGAAATATCTGGCCACCTGAGTTTCAGTGAATCAAGATTTTATCAAACTGGATTTTATGTCTCTTTTGATAAAAATAAAAATGTGTTCCTTTAAACATGATTTTTTCACAAGTCAGCTCTTCTTAATTTGGCACCTGAATTTCCTGTGTAAAGAGGAAAAAAGTCAATTCTACAGCAAACACTATAGGAGAAAGTAAAAATACAAATAAAAACAAAATGTGTTTTTCCTGCACAAAACTTTCCCCAGTTAATTACCTTTATCATGACATTATTTTTCTCTTGCTAACATTTGAATACTCAGTGATAAAATGTGGTCATTTTTTATTATAGACAAACCAAAGCCCCACACATGCCACCCTAGAGAAAGGCCATTTAGAGATAAATAAACAAACCCTAAGGAGAGGTATAATTTAGCAAAAATAGCCACCCAAGCTGAATTATCTTCTGGGGAAAGGAAATATGAGATAAACAGCCATTCTGAAGAGAGCTGATTTGGTGATAAATTAAATAGTTCCCCATGAGAGGCACAGTTTAGAGAGAGACCAAGTGTTGACTAATACTACCAAACAGCAGTTCAGGACACAAAGAAATTCTCCTCCCCCCCAGAGGCATTTATATAAATGAGTTCTTTATTTTTTTTCAAAGTCAATTTGCGGGTTTTTAAACTTTCTCATACTCCATTAAAATCATTGCTATTTTATGTTATGAATGTGGGTACATGCTTATATTTTCAATGTTTCTTAACTTCATTCTCTTCTGTCCATTTCCCTAACGTCCCTATGAATCTCTGTAAGTCAATATTTTGCACTTCATTTTTATTAGCTCCATCTTTTTTCTTAAAGGTTAGTGCAAGTTCCTTTTTTTTTTTTTTTTTAAAGGTTTGCCTTTTCAGTTTTTTATTGATGACTTGAACATCCTCATAATATTTCTTCTATTTTTTAAGCTTACTGTGAGCCAAGTTTTACTTAAAGGGAAAAAGGGAGACTCATTTTTTAAACTTTGTAATTTCTTAAATGAATTCTATGGCATCTTTCATCTAAAGCTCTCCAAATGGTGGCTCAAAAAACCATTTATACTTTGTGAGTCAAACCCTTTATCTGATCCATCCACAGTTAGCTTTTCTCATAAATCTCTAAAAGTTTCTTCTTAGGTTCCTTCCCGTCTGGTCCAACTAAGAATTCTGAATTTGAACTCAAGAATAGCTGACATTTCCTACCTAGGTAATCATGGGAAAGTCATTTGACTGTGTTTCCTCATTGATAAAATGAGAAAGTTTTTCTCAGTAGCCTTAGAGTTCTACTCTAGCTCTCAAGTTATGATAATATTGTTACATAATGTTACATAATGTGTTACATAATGAAAGTGTACCCATCTGCCAAGAATATGAATTTAATATCATATCACCTGTCAAAGATTTTTATCAAAACTAACAATTCTTCTTGCTGCTAATCACTGCTTTATTTAATTAGCTATCAATATTCAACTCTTCTTTCAGATCAGTAATTGTTTTGTTGTTCATGTGTTTTGGTCATGTCTAACTCTTTGGGACTCCATTTGAGATTTTCTTGGCAAAAAATATGAAGCATTTTGGCAATTCCTTCACCAGCTCATTTTGCAAATGAGGAAAATGAAGGAAACAGGGTTCAATGACTTGTCCAGGGTGACACAACTAGGAGGTGTCTGAGACTGGTAACTAGAGAGAGGTAAAAAGACTTTTGTTCCAGAGAATCTTAATGTGCAGAGTATTTAACTGACAATGCACATAGTTGTTAGGAAGACCAGAAATCCTTTATCCTGAAAAGTAGCAGGATAGAATAATTGACTGAAATAGAAATGTTTTGCCTTTACATTTGCCTCATAGATAAGTACCTCCCCATACAGGTCCTGTCCTATTCGCCCCATTTTTCCATTTCACAGCTACTCTCCTAGAAGTGATCTCATAATTCTCCAACCCTTTCTTCCTCCTTACGCATGTTATAGCACAACCCTATGATTGAAAAAAAATGCTTGGTATTTTTCTGATCTTCTTTATGTACAGGTTCAATCACATCACTCCACTGCTCACAATATTTCCATGACTATTTGCTACTGAAAAAAAAAGTTTAGCATCAAAAATTTAGAGCTTATGTTAGAGATCCATCATTTAAAACATATTTCCATTTCATAGAATAAGAAATTGACAACTAGAGGAATTAAATGACTTGCCCAGGGTGAGATATATAGCAAATAACAGAAGAGTGATTAATGTCTGGTCCTCCTTCTCCAAATCCAGTGCTTTCTCTATAAATAGAGGCAGAATCAGACCTGAGTTTAAAATACGGTTACCGATACTTACTAGCTATGTGGCCCATGAACAAGTTATTTCATCTCTGTGTACCTCAGTTTCCTCAACTGCAAAGTGGAGGTCATAGTATCTACTTTAGTGAATTCTTGTGAAGATCATATTGAGATAGTATTTGTAAACTTCTTAGAAGAATGCCTGGAACAGAGTAGGAGCTTAATAAATGCTTATTTCCTCTCTCCCTATGATGTTATCAATCTCTTCAAGCCTTAGCATTTTAAGCCTTAAGCACTCACACTTTTTCATAGTGTGATACTACTGTACAATGATATGCAAATAGGAGAGTCAATGATCTTGATATGATTTCATTTTGTAGCAGCAATGACCATTCATGTGTGCTTCTTGTGAATGTGTTCATATGTGAGACATCTACAGATCAAACTGGATATAGCTTCTCCCTCATTTTTAGTTTTTCTGGGAGTTTACTGTCAAGTATCACACCTGACATGTTTTTCATAACTCTACTTGTTGTGCTTTTATTTCTATGGCTTTTAAGAGTAGATTCTACTCCAAGGAAATATGCAAGGGTTATAGTCCTTAAAGTAGACCCCTCAATGACTTTTTAAGATATAAAAATATCTAGGGAAGTCAAACATTTCAAAGATCATTGTTAAAGATTGTAATTTATAGACAATTTGTTATTGATAAGTGTATCTGTTGTCAAGTAAATGATTTTCCTGTAATTCTAACATTCTTGTACTTAGTAGTTTACTTTATATTCAATAAGCATGTTCTTTACTGGGCTAAAAATTCCCCTATAGCCTACAGTCTGATAGTTCTCTTTCTAAAACTAAACTATAGTAATTTTGTGATTCAACTTGCTTGCATGTTAAGGCCAAGACCAAAAGATTATAAGATTCTTGAGACACCGATATATTTCATTATGTAGCAGACTCAGCAGCTGGTGGAAGTTGAGCATTCCTTCCTACTGCTGCAGGTTCATTAATAGGAGGTGGGGTAGCATATTGATTAAGAAGAGATACTCATGTAAGAAAATTCAGGAAATATGGTAGAAAACATGTAGATAAAGATCAATGTAAAGCAGAATAAAAGCATTCTTTCCCCTTATCAGAATGAAAAGTACTACAAAGAAAGAAAAATTAGATCAGGTTTTTGTGAAACACATCACAAGCCTGCTAGTGATGACAGACTTCAATAAGCCAAGCATCTATTATAACTATCTCTCTGCCAAAAAGTAGAAAAACTAAGAGATTATTGACTTGCCTAAGTGATAATTTAGTTTTTTCAAATAAAGAGGAATAAACAAAGGGGTGGCGAAGATTATTTACTAGATTTGATTATCCAGAAGTGATTATCCAGGAAGTGCAGAGATGGATTTCATTTTGGGATAAAAATGATGAGAAATATGGGAAATAAAAACTCCCTCCTAGATTTTGTGGAAGAAAATAAGAACAAATTTGAATATATTCTGACAAATCTCTAGATTCAGGAAGGCAGGTTTTAAAGAGTTCGGAGGAAGAGTAGATGGGATGACCTAGACTAAAATTCTGTAGAAAAAGTCCAACCAGGAAACTCTCAAGATTGAAATTTTTTTTATATTTTTTATTTTTTATTAATACTTTTTATTTGCAAAACATATGCATGGGTAATTCCTAAGATTGAAATTTTAAAGAAAAAATAGTAAACAACTCAGGAGAGGGAAAATAGGAATTTCCTGAAAACACTGATGCACAAAGGATTAACCCACCAATTTAGATTTTAAACAATAAGTATAGAAGAAAAGCAAGGACATCTAACAGAATGAAAATGACTGATGCAGTCCAATAAAATTCATTTCAGGAGAGCTCACAGTTGAGTTTAAGATGACAAAAAAAGTAAGAAAAATAATCATTTTTGGTGTATTTTGTTTTTAGATATGTTAGAGGTAGAAATAGAGAAAAGGGAGAGACAGAAACACACACACACACACACACACACACACAAAGAAAGAGAGAGAGAGAGAGACAGAGAGAGAGAGAGAGACCATAGAAGGCATACATAAGGCTACTAATATGAATAATAAGCCATTCAATTCCTAATTCATTTCAATTTCCTTTGGTGAGGAAGTCATTGAACAAAAAATAGCTGACAGGGAGTTATTTAAAATAACTTAGGAGATAATAAGAGAGTATTAAATTGCCCTAGATTAATATGAGAATAACAAGTTGCTTTAGATTAATTCAAGACCTACAGTTAGAACATCAAGTATTGGAATAATTTTTGGAGAAGGACAAATGATCTGATTTTCAAAAAGAAAAGAACTCAGTACAAATTATAGACCAGTAAGTTTAATTTCAATTCCAGGGGAAATTTTGGAAAGAATCATTAAATAAAGAGATAGTTGTCAAACATCTAGACAAGCAAATGATGATAACAAAAATATTCATCAGCAACAGGTCATAACATATTACTCATTTCCTTCTTGGACAGAATTTAGTAAACTAGTAAATAAGTGAAATACTGTACACATCAACAGATTATTTAAGTGTTTTATGCTAGGTGGAAAAATGGAAAACATGTGGAATTAGATTATATAATTTGGTGGATATGGAACTGACTAAATGGCTATGCAGAAAGATTATTTATCAATATCTGTTTTGATATTGTGAGGGAAGGTTTCCATGTATCTTCATTTAGCCCTATGCTGTTTATATTATTGATGATGACTTGAATAAAGGAGTACACAATGTACTCATCAAAAATTTTAAAACAAATGTTTCACTGACAATTTTTTTTATTTTGAAACATCTAAATTTTCCTGTCTACTTTCCACTTACATTGCCAGAGAATTTTCCCCTTTAACAAAGAATATTTTTAAAGAAGAGAGGAAATCAATAAAACTAATAAGTTTATCAAAAATATCTGCAAAAATATTTCAGATATTTCATATCAGGGATCTCTTGCATCTGCAAAACTATGCTTTTAATTTGTGTGTTTGTTGTGCATGATAGTGTATCTTTTCATATATCTTCTTTGGCTTTATTCATGCTCAGTGAATTTTGCTATATTCATTTTTCATTATTTTGTTGTTTTATTTTACATTTTCATTGTTGTAGCCATTTTTGTATTGTTTTCTTAATTTGGTTTACTTAACTCTACGTGAGTTTATGTACATCTTTCTAGACTTCATTATATTTTTCATGTTAGAATTTTTAGAATATAGCATTATTACATTAGTTTATGTACTATAGCAATCCTCTAATTTGATAGCAATCAACCTTGTTT
>JAJPUD010019543.1:0-26358 GCA_023553655.1 Myrmecobius fasciatus | reverse complement strand
CAGTCCTCAAAGCTGAGAGCCTCTTGGCAAGACCTGGCATTAGGTCTAGAGTCCCAACCCCTGAGCAAACCATCAGCATAATGCAAGTGCACAGACAATCCAGTTCTTATCCAAGATGTAATTTATCATTAAAATCATTTTTCAGATTTGAAAAAGAAAAGAAAAGAATACAGTATAATTACAGTTTTTGTTGTTATTTAATTGTGTGTTCTTGGTTAAGACCTTTTGCCTCAATGGACTTGAAGTTTTTCATCTGCAAAAGAATCAGGTTGTATTAATCAATCTCTTAAGAATGCTTCCAACACTAACATTGTAAAACTGTGGGGATTTTTGTTGTTTTTAAAATTTGAAACCATCTTTTCTTCAGGAGACTACACACACACACACACACACTCACAATATTATATTAAATCAACGTGAAAAAAACATTTGCCTTGTAGAAATGTTTAAGATCAGAGATTTGGAACTGGAAGGGACATTGGAGTTCCAGTCTTCTTGGAGGTCCAACATGAAGATACAGATTGTAAAGTTGAAGCAAAATATTCAAGGTCATATAGGTAGTAAGTAGTGGAGGTAGGATTACAACACAAGTTCTCTGATTCCAAATCATCACTTTTTCAATAGTGCCATTTATAAACAAAGTGAGCAATTATGATTATCCCCATTTTATATATGAAGATAAGCTCAGATAAGATAGATCACTTTCTTAAGATTACATGGCTACCTTGCATCAGGATAATCGAATGCCAATAGTTCCCAATGATCATTGATACAAAATATCCATGGATCATGGGATTCTATTCTCAGAATCCAAACTATTGGTGACCCACTACACAATGGGCATGCATGATGGAAATAGGCTGCAGCAAATTGCCAATAAATTTATATAGCAAAAGTGACAGCAAAGATACCACCAAATAGATATACAACTTGAAAAGAAGATAGTCAAGTCTAAGTCATGAATGAATAATAGACAGATAGCAAATGAATTAATTTTATGCACACATAAGAAAGGCCCTCCAGAATTTTAAGTGGATCCAGTGTGGAAGTTGCATAGTAGGATGTGGAAAAGAATCACACAAGATTAGAAGACACGGATATGCTGTTTTACAGTACTGTTTTTTTTCCCATTCCTATCCATGTGATGTTAAATATTCCTTGAAAAAGTTATATATCCATGCTGACTGATTTTAATACAATTTTGAGTTTTTCAACTTGAGTCCTTGCTGTATAACAACAATATCTCTTTTTTTCTTTCCTGGTTGACTCACTATCACATTCTACACAGCTGTTTACAAACCTTCTCCTATCTAGAAATCCTATACCGGTGGATTCAAAAGTGCAGCCCAGGCGCCTTATGACGCCTACAACAATTCCAAGTGCAGAATGAACCAAATTAAAATGTAACTTGAAAATATTTAATGAAATAAATTAAAATACAATAAAAGAAAAATAACAATATAAAATTGTCAATATGCAAACTGCAGAGAACCTTATATACAAATTGTTAATCTCCACTTCTATTTATGTTTGTCAACACTCCTATTTATATCTCAATTTCCTCCCCTTTCAGGAGAGGACGTCACCTCAAACCTCAATGGAAAAAACAGACCCACTGTCATAGTATATAATTTCTCTCCCACTTCAATACCTTTACTACCATCTCCCATTACTACTTTTCTGGCCAATATTGTAAAAAGCTGATGGTGATTCAAGAAGTTTCCATTTCTCACCTACATGCTTTTACTCAAGTGAAACCCCATGTTTGAAATTCACTTCCCATTACCTTTATTTCATAGAATCTCTAGCTTTCTTAAAGCTTAATGTATGTATCTTCTGCATATGATCTTTCTTGATCCATTAGTAATTAGCATTCTTTTTATTACATTTTATGTATTTTATGATTACTACCTTGTGGACTCTTTGCATCTTACCAGTAGTATGTAAACTTCTTGAAGGAAGGACTATTATCTTTTTGTCTTTGTAATACTCTTTCCTCAGAACTTATCATAGTATATTGTTTAAATACAGTTTTACAGATGTCATTTTTAATATCACAGTTTCCTCCATATCACTATCTGTTCCAAAGATCAACATATAACAAATGATATTTTAAATATGAAAAAGGAAAGAAAAAAATCAACATAGCTGATGAATGTATCAAAAAAGTTTGAAAATATGTGCATGTTCCATACTTAAAGAGCTTTCACTTCTGAAAAGTGATGGGTTGGGCGATATCTTTCCCTTTTTTGAAGCCATGCTTATACTTTACAATTTTCCTTAAAATTTTGCAACAATTATTTTGATTCTTTTTTTTCTTTTTGGAGGTAAAGATAGATGCTATTTCTATTTATATTGCTGTACTCACTGTATATATTCTTTTCTCCACTCTGCTTACTTCTTTCTATATCAGTTCATGTAGTTATTTCCATGTGTCTCTATATTCAATACATTCATCCTTTTGTTACAGTTCAGTAATAATACATTACATTCTTGTATTACAATTTGTTTAGTCATTCTAATTGATGGACATCTACTTTGTTTTCAGTTCTTTGCTACCAAAAAAGACTAGCATATTATCTTAAACATATTGTCTAATAAATGTTTATCAGATTGAATTTCACCATTTCAGAGTAGTGAAAAACACTGAAATTGGGATTCCATGAGCAAAGGGAACTAGAGTATAAAGAAACTCCCTCTACTAACGTAAATTCACAAATTCTCAGCAACATCTCATCTTAGAAAGTTACCTAAGAAAATGAGAAGTTGTGTCCTGATCATGATCATGTAGTCAATATGTTTTGAGGTTATTCCATACTCTTTCATTTGTCAGTTAACCTAAGACAAAATATTTATATTCAGCCTCACTGATTTCTAATTTCTTTCAGCTCTAATTCTATTTTCTATAAATCTTTTCCTACAAAGATGGTGGAAATGGCATAATGGCCTTGATATTATTCAGCATACCAGAATAGTTAGTGTCCTTGACCAGCATTGACAGTGGACATGAGCCCAGCTTTTGTGGACCTTTTGAAGCCACAAGGGTTGATGTTGCCGGATCATTGCTCACATACCCCATATTCTCCTCTTCATGGTCATTGGTGGTATAGGCCATTCTACTTGAATGTTTGAACTCTGCCATCAGCTGCATAATTTTCTGGTGGCCAGTGGGATTTGTGCAAGTAAATGAATGTCAGCAAAGGAGAGATTACTAACAGCAAACTCATATTTCCCTCTGAAAGTTCCTCTGTTCAACTCTATGGTCTATAATCATCAAAATTTTGCCTGGTTTAAAGATCCTCCTAAAGAAAATCTGAACACAAGGGAAAGACTTTAAAAACAACATTTTGTGACCAAAAAAAGTATCTTTTGAAATTATATAAACCTTATCTTGAAAATAGCTATCAAATGTTTACCAAACAAACTAAAAATTTTTCCAGACTGTCCTGTCTGAAGGAGCTAACCAGGAAGCAGGAGCATGTAAGCAGTTTCAATTCTTAATTTATTAGATGTACATCATCTCAATTTTTAGAATCCTGGAATCTTAAACAAAGTAAAGAATTGGAAAGGTCATTTTGTCCAACTCATTCCTGAGCAATATTTCCCTCAGTAAAATCCTTGATCAGTGATCAACCAACCTTTTCTTGAATATCTAAAGTAATAAGGAACTATGTTAAAAGTTGTACCCTGTTGCAGTCCCCCTAACAATCCCTCTTTGACTAAGCATAGTAAGAAAGATTATAAGTACGATATATACATATCTATGTATATATCGTACTTATAATCTTTCTTATATATATATGGATATGTATAAAGTAACAATAATTAAGAAGTAATACTGCAAAGGTAAAGCTAGATACTATATGCAGATTGTTCCATAAGTTAAGGGAGCAGTGCCATATCTTAAATTGTATTATAATATGATAATTATCAAAACTATCTGGTATTGGCAAAGAAATAGAAAGGTAGAACAGTGGAACAAAATAGACATCTAATTTAGAGCAACAAATGAATGTAATAAACATGTGTTTAGAAGAGTAAAGACAAGTTTTGGAGATGATAATTTATTTTTTAATAAACAATTATTGGTAAGGGACAGCTAGATGATGCAGTGGATAGAGCATTAGTCCTGGAATCAGGAGGACCTGAGTTCAAATCCAGCTTTAGACATTTAACATTTACTAGCTGTGTGACCCTGAGCAAATCACTTAACCTCAATTATCTCTCAAAAACAAACCAAAAAAAATTATTGGAAAAAAAACTGGAAAGCAGTCTGGCAAAAAAAAGGGGGGGGAATAGACCAATATACCATTTACAAAGTTACGGTCAAAATGGATACATGACCTCAAAATTAAATAGAGATATTCTAAGAAAATTTGACGAATATGGAATATATTATCTAATGAATAAATAAGAGATATAGAGCCCTGAGAGATGTGAAATGGATAATTTCAATTATATTAAATTTTAAACATTTTGTACATATAAAATA
The DNA here is from genome assembly GCA_023553655.1 of Myrmecobius fasciatus. NCBI lineage: Eukaryota > Metazoa > Chordata > Mammalia > Dasyuromorphia > Myrmecobiidae > Myrmecobius > Myrmecobius fasciatus. The sequence goes on along the minus strand of JAJPUD010019543.1, from coordinate 21,866 downwards.
AATGTAACCAATATCAGAAGGAAAGCAAAATTTGGCGAAAAAATTTATGGACAGTTTCTCAGATAACTGTCTCACATTTCAAATGTATAAAGTAATTTGTCAAATTTATAAAAAATATTAGTCATCTCCCACTTGATAAATGGTCAAAGAATATAAACAGGCAGTTTTCCAATGAATAAATCAAAGCAATTTATAGTAATATAAAATGCTTTAAGTTATTATTGATTAGAGAATTGTGAATTAAAATGGCCTTGAGACATTATTTTATACCTATCACATTGACTAAAAGGAAATTTAACAATCTTGGAGGAGAGGTGGAAAAATTGGGACATTAATATCCTGTTGATGGAACTATGAATTGATCCAGTTATTTTGGAGTGCAAAATGTAATTATACCCAAAGAGTTATGAAACTGTCTCTAATCTTTGACTCAACAATATCATTACTAAGTCTCATTACAAAGATAATTAGGGGAAAAAGGAATATTTATAGCAGCTTTCTTTGTGGTGGCAAAGAACTAGAAATTGAGGGGAAGCTGATAAACTGGGGAATGGCTGAAAAAGTTGAGGTATATGATTGTGATAGAATACTACTCTGCTAAGAAATTATGAGCTCAGTGATCTTAGAAAAAGTAGAATAGACTTGCATGGAGTAATGGAGAGCAAAATGAGCATAAGCAAGAGAACATTTTATACAGTAATAGCAATTTTGTTTCAAAAACAATTTTGAAAGACTAAGTAATTTTGGCTAACATACACATCCAGATTAACTTTAAAGGACTTATGAAAGAAGATGGTATCTGGAACTATACTCAAAAAATTATCAAAATGTGCATACCCTTTGACCCAGCAGTGTTTATACTGTGCCTGTATCCCAAAGAGATCTTAAAGGAGGGAAAGGGCCCCACATGTGCAAAAATGTTTGTGGCAGCCCTTTTTGTAGTGGCTAGAAACTGGAAACTGAATGGATGCCCATCAATTGGAGAATGGCTGAATAAGTTATGGTACATGAATGTTATGGAATATTATTGTTCTGTAAGAAATGACCAGCAGGATGATTTCGGAGAGGCCTGGAGAGACTTGCATGAACTGATGCTGAGTGAAACGAGCAGAACCAGATCATTGTACACAACAACAACAATGTTATACAATGATCAATTCTGATGAATATGACTTTCCAACAATGAGATGATTGATATTAGTTCCAATGATCTTGTGATTAAGAGAGCTGTTTGCACTCAGGGAGAAGACTGAAAACTGAATGTGAACCACAACATAACATTCTCACTCTTTTTGTTATTGTTTTCTTGTATTTTGTTTTCTTACTCATTTACTTTGCTTTTTTATCTGATTTTTCCTGTGCAGCAAGAGAATTGTATAAATATATTTATACATATTGAGTTTAATATATATTTTAACATATATAACATATATTGGATTGCTTGCCATCTAGGGGAGGAGATGGGAGAAAGGAAGAGAAAAGCTGAAGCACAAGGCTATGCAAGGGTCAATGTTGAAAAATCATCTTTGCATATGTTTTGCAAATAAAAATCTTTTAAAAAAAAAGAAAGAAGATGGTATCTGCTTCCAAAGAAAATTTATAAAAAGAAATCTAATATTTGCCTGAGGCATGGACAGAGTAGAAAGGAGAAAAAAAGTATGCAATATCTTTATTATATATTAAAAAGGAATAGCAAGTTATAGATTTGTAGTTTCATTAAGAAAATGCTTGTTTTATTTCATAAATGTTATAGGCAATTTTATAACCCTTTGAGTATAATACCACATTGCACTTCAAAATAATTGAATCAAATCACAGTTCCATCATTTCATAATATTTTTAAAAAGTGAATATTATTTATTTGCAAACTATCTCATAAATCAACTCAATCATATCTTGAGACAATGGGCTAAATCAGGGGATGGTAGCGAGGCTATATTATAAGGATCCTTTAGTCCTGATAACTTTTCATGGTCTATATTGCTCCATGTTCTCAGTTTAAATCTGAGAGAGGTTAAGTAATATGTCTAGGACTCCATAGCTCCAAAAGCTTCAAACAGATTATTTTTCTGACTCCACATCTAGTATTCCCTGTACCATCCAACTAGCTTTCTCCTAAATGGGGTTATTATAAGGAAAGGACTTTGCAGATCATAAAGGGATTTTATCCTTCTTGTCAGTGAACTGATGTTTATTCACCTATTTGACCTACCAGACTGAGGTTGAATGTGAACTGAGAATAAGAATGTCAGATAAGATTTTGCAGACTTTTGAAGGTGAAAAAAAAGTGATAAAAGCCATCTTGCTGAAATCAGGCTCTAGGCCTTACTTAGAACAGAAAATTTTAAGTATCAATTCTTCCCATTTAAAATGACTCTTAAAGACAGATAAGTGTTTGTATCAAGGATTTTCTTTTTTTAATCTTATATTTAGGTTATACATATGCATTAATTTATATTCTTTTTCCACAGGAGTCATGTTGGGAAATAAAAATCAAAAGGAAAAAAACACAATAAAGAAAGAAACAAAACAAAGCAAAAAAGGTGAAAATAGAATGATTCTATCTGCATTCAGTCTATATAGTTATCTCTCTGGATATGGATAGCATTTTCCATCCAAAGTTATTTGGAATTAGCTTGGTTTATTGAATTTCTGAGAAGAGCTAAGTCATCAATACACAATTTTACTGTTGCTATATACAACGTTTTCCTGGTTCTACTTGATGTACTCAGCATCATTTCATGTAAGTCTTTCTAGGCTTTTCTAGCACAGTTTTGCACATGTTGGTCCTTTTCCCTCTTTTATAATCTTATTGGTATATAGACTCAGGAGTGGCACTGTTGGATAAAAAGGTACATACAGTTTTAAAGCCCGTTGGGCATATTTCCAAATTGTTCTCCAGAATGGAGTTCAGAATTCTACCAATAATCCATTAATGTGCCAGTTTTCCCACAACCCCTCCAATATTTGTCATTATATTTTCCTGTCATCTTAACCAAGTTGATAGGTGTAAGGCTAATACCTCAAGGTTGTTTTAATTTGCATTTATCTAACTAACAGTGACTTAAAGGAGTTTTATGCGATTATAGATGGCTTTAAATTCTTCATCTGAAAAATATCTCCATATCTTTTGATCATTTATCAATTAGTGAATAGCATATTCTTATAAATTTGACTCAGTTTCCCATATATTTCAGATATGAGACCTTTATCAGACACACTGGCTACAAAGAAGGAAGCTTTCTATTTCCTTTCTAAATTTTGGCTGCATTTGTTCTGATTGTTCAATTTAAAAAAATAATGTAATCAAGATTATTCATTTTGCATTAATAATATTCTCTATCTCTTGTTCTTCCATTCTCCAAAGATATGACAGGTAAATTATTCCTTTCTCTTCTAATTTTCTTGTAGTATCACCTTTTATGTCTAAATTGTGTACCCCATTTCAACGTCATCTTTGTACAGGGTGTGAGATGTTGTTCTATGCCAAATTTCTGCAATAGTATTTTCTAGTGTTTCCAGCAATTTTTGTGAAATAGTAAGTTCTTATCCCAGAACCTGGTATCTTTGGGTTTATCAAACATTAGATTATCATTGGTCTTGTGAACCCAACCAATTTCATTGATCAACCACTCTATTTCTTAGCCATGCCAATGATTTTGATGACTGTTGCTTAATAATACAGTTTTCAGTATGGTACAGCTAGGCCACCTTCCTTTTCATTTTCTAAAATTAATTTCCTTGATATTCTTGATCTTTTGTTCTTCCAGGGGAATTTTGTTATTATTTTTTCTAGATCGATAAAATATTTTTGGTGGTTTGTTTTGTGTGATGCTGTATAAGCAGGCTAGTTTAGGTAGAATTGTCATTTTTATATTTTTGTTGTATTTATATGTTTTATTTATATAAATTTTTCTATTTTATTTTTCCTATTTATATATTCATTTGGCCTATTTATAAGCAATTGTTATTTTTCCAACTATTTAAGTCTGATTTTATTTATGTGAAAATGTTTTGTAGTTTTCTTTATATAATTTCTGGATATCTCTTGGAAGGTAGACTCCCAAATATTTTATATGGACTACAGTTATACATATATATATATATATATGTATATATATATATATATATATATTGCTTTTTTGCTGAGGCAATTGGGGTTAAGTGACTTGCCCAGGGTCACACAGCTAGGAAGTGTTAAGTGTCTGAGTCCAGATTTGAACTCAGGTCCTCCTGACTTCAGGGCTGGTGCTCTATCCACTGCACCACTTAGCTGCCCCCTACAGTTATATTTTAATGGAATTTCTCTTTCTATTCCTAACTTCTGGAATTTGTTGGTGATATGTACAAATGCCAATGATTTTATGTGAGTTTATTTTATATCCTGCAACTTTGCTAAAGTTGTTAATTGTTTCTAATAGCTTTTTCTAATATATTCTATAGGATTCTCTATAGCATCATATTATTTGCAAAAAGTGATGGTTTCCTCATTATCTATTCAATTTCTTCTTCTCTTGTTGCTAAAACTAACATTTCTAGTACTATACTGAATAATAGTAGTGATACTGGACATTGTTATTTCACCCCTAATCTTATTGGAAGTACTTCTACCTTATCCTTATTTCATATAATGCTTATTGATAGTTTTATTATTTTTTTTATTTGCAAAACATATGTATGGGTAATTCTTCAACATTAACCCTTGCAAAGCTTTCTGTTACATATTTTTCCTCCCTACTATCTGCCCCTCCCCTAGATGGCAGGATATCCACTACATGTTAATTATGTTAAAATACTTGAAAAATTGAATATATGTATACATATTTCCACACTTATCATTGTTGTGCAAAAAAAAATTGTATCTACAAGAAAGAAAAATCAGATAAAGGAAACACAATGCAAGCAAACATCAATCGAGAGCATGAAAATGTTATGTTGTGGTCCACATTTCACATCTCTCTCTCTGGGTGTATATGGCCTTCTTCAGTGAACAACTGGAAGTGGTTTGAAACATTTCATTGTTGAAGAGAGCCATGTCCATTATTGATGGTATTAAATAGATGATGCTTGTCATTTTAATTTATTTATTTGTTAAATATTTTTATTTATTCCTATGCTCTGTAGTATTTTTAATAGGAAAGGATGCTTTATTTTGTCAAAAGCTTTTTCTCCATCTGTTGAGGAAATAATTGATGTGATCAGTTATGCTGACAATTTTCCTGATTCTAGCCTTGCATTCCTGATATAAATTCAACTTGGTCATATTGTATTACCCTAGTGATAAGATGTAATCACTTTGCTAATATTTTATTTAAGATTTTTGCATCAATATTCAGTAAGGATATTGATCTATAATGTTTTGGCCCTTCCTGGTTTAGGTATCAGCACCATATTTGTGTCATAAAGAGCATTTAGCAGGACTCTGCCAAATTTTCCAAATAACTTAAATAGTATTGAAATTAATTGCCCTTTAATTATTTGAAAGAATTCACTTATAAATCCATCTAGCACCGGAGATTTTTTTCTTAGGAAGTTCATTGATGGCTTGTCCAATTTCTTTTTCTAAAATAGGGTTACTTAAGTATTTTGTTTCCTCTTCTGTTGATCTGTGCAACATGTAGTTTTATATATATATATATATATATATATATATATATATATGTATGTGTATATATATATATATGTATACACACACACATATTTCAATTAGATTTTCAGATTTGTTGGCATACGATTGGACAATTTAGTTCCTAATAATTGATTTAATTTCTTCTTCACTGATGATAAATTCACCTTTTTCTTTTTTGATACTGGTAATTTGTTCTTCTTTCCTTTTTTCTCATCAAATTAACCAAAGGTTTATCTATTTTGTTGGTTTTATTCATAAATCCAACTCTTAGTTTTATTCATTTGTTTAATAATTTTGTTACTTTCAATTTTATTTACTTTTATTTCAATTTTATCTCTTGCTTTTTAAGAATTTATAATTTGGCACTTAATTGGGAAAGTTTAATTTGTTCTTTTTCTATCTTTTTAGTTGCATGCTCAATTCATTGATCTCTTTTTCTATTTTATTCATGTAAGCATTTAGAGACATAAAATTTCTCCTAAGAACTGTTTTAGGTATATCTCTTAAGTTTTGATATGTTTTCTAATTATTATAATCCCTGTGGAAAAATATATTCACTTCCTTAATTTCTTTCTTGTTTATTTTGTAATTAGATTTATTTAATTCTGAGACGGGGAAGTTGTAGTCCCCCAGTAATATAGTTTTGTTGTCTATTTCTTCCTGTTACTGACTTAATTTTTCCTCTAAGTATCTGGATGTTGGACTATTTAGTGCATATATGTTTTGTATTGATATTATTTTGTTGCCTATGATAAATTTTAACAAGTTGTAGTTTCCTTACTTATGTTTTTAATTAGATCTATTTCTGCTTTTGCTTTCTCTGAGATCAGAATTGCTACCCATTTGTTTGTTTGTTTGTTTTTGCTTCAATTGAAGCATAATATATACAGCTCTTTACTCTGTGTCTATGTGTGTTTCAAATGCCTTTCTTGTAAACAATATGTTGTAGGTTTCTGGGTTTTAATACATTCAGCTATCTGCTTCCATTTTATGGAAGAATTCATTTCATTCACATTCAGTTATGATTACTAGCTGTGTATTCCCCTCCATCATATTTTCTCTCCTGTTTATCCTTTTTTCTTCTTTCCCATCCCATTCTTTCTGACCACTCCCTCTCTCAATCTGTTCTCTCACTTATCATTTCCTTCTCTTAAGCCTTTCTTCTTGACTTTCTGCCCTCCCTTCTATCCAGTCCCTCCCTTTTCTTTATTCTTTCTCCTCTTAATTCTCTATTGAAATAAGGGTAAGAAATGCCCATACCCAACTGAGTGTGTAAGTTATTCCATCTTTGAGCCAATTCTAATGGCATTCAGCTTCAGACAATTCTCATCCTAGTCCCTTTGTTTCATCTACAGTAATAGGTTTTCTGTACCTCTTCATATGTTCTTGTTTCCCAATTTTAACTCTCTTTTTCTACTTTTCCCAGTACAATCATTTCTCCCAGTGTCTTTTTTACCTATCATCTCATGAGTCAACTTATATCCACACCTTCTATGTACTTTTCTAACTTTTTTTAAAAAAAGAATCAGTTCTCAAGTTACAACTGTCATATTTCCATGTAGAAGTATAAACAGTTTGACCTTTAAATGATCCCTTTTCCCCATTTCCCTTTTGATGATTCTCTTGACTCTTGCAATTGATGAAAGTCTTGATCTAGGGAATAGATCTTGTGAATGAATAAAGAAATAAAATTAAGAGTTTACTGTATTATTTTTAAAAAGTTTTGTGTTAATCATTGAGCAAAGCAAGACAATATTTGTTCTAAAAGGAATTTGCATTCTAATGGAGGAGATAAATTAAATAGATTTCAGCTACAAGTCAAATGGAAAGACCCAGTGGTTTTTTGGGGGCAATGGGAAAGCAGAGGGGTAATGTATCATTTTTAATATCATTGCCACTTTTATTTATTTATTTATTCTTTCACCAGATCTATTCCCTAGATCCAGCCTTTCATCATTTCTTCTATCTTCCTACCTTTAAAAATCTATACTGATTCTGTTTCCAATTTCACTTCTTTACATGTACTCTCTTCCTCTTCAGAATGCAATTCCCTTGAGAGCAAGGACTCTCTCATATTTTATATTTGTATATACATTGTTTGGTATAGGGCTTGGCACATACATAGTAAGCACTTAATGATATTTTTATTCATGTATACATTATTATCTTCCTTTGGGTTCAATGGAAACCAAGGATGATGAAGTTCTGTCTTTCTATAGACAAGGAAGCTAGAATATCCTAACTATCATTCTTGCAAAAGATCTTAATAAATCTAAATTCTGAGGAAGGGATGAAGGAGTTTGGTTATTTGAAAGGTAACTCTGACTGAAATAATGCTATTTAGATGAATTTGGAATAAAAAAACTCAGCAATAATTCTATATAAATCATGGTCCTATAATTGAGCATGCCATATCTTGAATTTTCCTGATAATTGTAGGATAGGGCAGCTGTTACCACTAATTTCATTTACATTAATAATGTCTGTGTTGTTTCTTGACCTTTCCTCTTGACCTAAGGGACTTGATCAGAACCTGTACTGCCCTTTTGTTCTCCCCTAAAGTTATTTTTGATAGAGTATCCTTATGCAAAGTTTCAGCTGCTATAGTATTCTTTCCAAGAATTGTCTCCAAGTATCTCTCACACAAGATGTTGAACTACCATGTTAAATATACTTTTATTTGGGATAAACAGTGTCCTGAGTTTCCTTTTTTTTTGAAATGCTAATGAACAGGATGGGGTCATATTTTGTTACTAAATATTTGCTTTTGTTTTGATGAGAACTATGGATTTCAGTGATTTAAGGGAAATGAAAGTGATGGGTAAATTCCCTGAACAGGAGATCTACCCAGAATTTTCTGAATTCACATCCTGAGAATCCTATGGATGTGGTAGTTCATTATATTCTCCTTGAAAGAAAGAACTCTTACTTCTTGTATTGTTTTTCAGCATAGTGTTTAGTAATTTAATACATGTTGATTGATTGATTTCTAGAGCAACAGTTCTCAAAGAAGGGACCTGTAACAGTAGTAGGGCCAAAGCACTTTGGGGAGGGTGAGATCAAAACAATTTTTATAATAATTCCAATATGACATTTGCTATTAAAATACTCCTCATTTTTCCAACTACATTTTATGTGAAGCCACATTTTTCTATATACTTCAACCAAATAAAACAACATATAACATCAGATTGAATGTAGAAACACATATGAAAATACAGCTTTCTATTAAAAAGGTTAAAGAAACATAGAGATGTATAGAAATAGAGAAAAGCAATGTAATTTTTATCACTTTTTGATTTAGAAAATAACTATTAAATGTTATATATGTTAATATGTGCTTACATTTATTATTGCTAATTTAACTGAATTAATAAATGAATATTTTAAAATATCAGCTTTAATTTCGAATATAGCAGTTATCAATAGATATAAACCAAGATCTTTTGGGTTGCTCAATAATTTTTAAGAGGATAACAGGATGAGTCCTGACACCAAAAAGTTTGAGAACTACTGTGCTAGAACACTGAGAAGTTAAATGATTTGTCCAGGTCACAAGAGACAATATGTGTTAGAGGAAGCTGACTTTAAGTTAGGTATTCCATTTTAAAAGCCACCTCTCTGTCCTCTTATTCACACAGCTGATCCCAAATTCATTTTTTTATCAAATCATATTTCCCCCCAGAGGCTACTGGGCCAAGCAGAGAGAACTGGGAAATGAGTGAAAGGGTAGGAAGGGACTAGAATCAACAATGATGATGATGATGATGATAATGATGATGCTGATGCTGTTGATAATGATGATGATAGTTAACATTTATATAGAGCTCATTGTGCCAAGCATTGTTCTGATTTAAAATTAAAATTCAAAATTATCTCATTTTATACTTACAACAACCCTGGGAGTTTGTTACTATTATTATCCCCATTTTATACAATAGAAAATTGAGACAAACACAAGTTGAATGATTGTTACAGTGTCATACAGCTAAATAGCTAAAGGCCGATTTGAATTCTGGTCTTCTTAACTCCAGACTGCTCTCTATTGCATCACCTAGAGCAAAATGTTGAATAAGGAAAAAGTGACAATAAAATCCAAAAAAGAGTTTGATTGATTTACATTTTTAGAGCTAGATCTTTTCTTATTGTCATTGTCTTTAAGCTATGTTCTGAGATGTTTTAGAGATTATTAAAGCAAGCTCATTTTGGTGACCATTTGGGGACAGGTAGAATTATGTTAATTGGGAGAAAGCTTGGTATAAACAGAAAGAGCATGAATTCATAACATCTTGGTTTTACTCTGTGCTCTACCACTCTCAACTCTGTAAGGGTGAGGAAATCACCTACCTCTCTCCTAGGGTATAAAGATATAGAATAGCACTGGTACTATGTGCTTCTCAGAAATAATATTAATAAGAGCTCATATATGTCTATACAACTTCCTATGCTGCTATAACGAGATTATAAGGTATTTAAATTCATTTATAATAACATTTTTTCCCATAGTGCCAATGACATTTTGTGGAAGTCACTTCACACCTCAAAGTATTATTTTCTAGATGTATAAAATAAGATATTTTGATTCAATGCCTTGTATGGTTCCCATATAGCTTTAGCTCTATTTCTATGACCCTATTCTGAGCCAGGCCTGACTCAGGCCAATCTAGTGATTCAGGTTCTGGGTTAAAATGCAATAAGGCACTTGTGGATCATAAAATGCAATAAAAACAATTTGGGGTAGAATTAAAAAGGAAATAACTCCTAATTAAATTCAAATAATAGACTACTCCCCTCTTCCTCATTAACAATAGCAATCTGTGGCTCTGGATCAGAAATACAATCTTTCAGGGCAATAAAAATTCAGCTCAAAGCTCCTGAGCCCTGACTCCATATAAACAGGGCTTTTTATATACCTTTGGTTTTCAGATCAGCAAAATCTGAAGATCATTCTTTTTGTTACCTTCAATGTAAACGATCTCAGTCAATATAAAAGTAGGTGTCTCCTTATCAAATTTTTATTCATACTCTCATACTTTCAAAATTGAGAAAGACTCTAGCCATTGTCTAATTCAACAATTCTCAAACATTTTGGTCTCAGGACACCTTTTCACTTTTTCATTCTTATAAATTATCAAGGTTTCCAAAGAATTTTCATAGGATCATATGGAGAGAAATTTACTGTATTAGAACTAAAGATATTTCAATATTATTATAAAAATAGCTTTGTTATCAGGAACCTCCTTAAAGAATCTGAAAAATCCTGAGGGTTCCTAAACCACATCTTGGGAACAATTGATATAATGCAACCCCTTCTTTAAAAAAAAAAAAGTGGTGCCTAGAAAAATGAAACAATCAGAATAAGGTGACTGAAACAAAGCAATGATTCAGCTCCCAAGTACTCATACGGAAATCCAGGATTCTTTCTCTTCACCTGCTCCTTCTCTTCTGCTTTCTTAAGAGCCAGTCTATTTTGCTTAGCCCAGGAGTTGCCTTATGTCTCTTTTTCCCCCAGCAATAGTGTTAGCAGTGTGGATTCCATAGAGGCTCACAATGCTTGCTGTTCCATAAGGAAGCCACATGGAATATTACAACCACAGATGATGAAGAAAAAGGCTAAACTTCAGGCAACATAATTTGGAAATGCCTTGGAAAAGGCAGGATTTCTCAAGAAATATCCTACGATGGAGGACATTATCATATCTCACAGTTGATAGAAAAAGTCACAATTGTGACATTGTGTTTATTGATTATTTTAAGTAAATATATATGCTTATTTCACATGCATTTATAATCTACTCCTCCCACCCTTCCTCCTCCCAATGGAAAAAAAAAAGAAAAAAAAAAGAAAGAAACCTTTATCTTAAACATGTATTGTCAGGCAAAATAAATACCCAAATTGATCATGTCTCTGCTTTTTAAACTAATCACTTCTTTGCCAGTAACTGAATGGCATATTTCATCTTTAGATGTTTTCTGGCTCCCCAATTTATCATTGCATTGATCTGATTTCTAAAGGCTTTCAAAGCTGGTTTTTCTCATAATAGTGTTGCCATTGTAGGCATTGGTGAATTGTATACATACAAATACATTTATTACTCTCCTAACTCTTCTCACTTTAATCTGGATCAGTTCATAGAAAACTTGGGGCAACCAGCTGGTATAGTGGATAGAATAATGGACCTAGAATCAGGAGGTCTCATCTTCCTGAGTTCAAATCTGGCTTCTGCCACTTACTAACTGTGTGAACCTGGGCAAGTCACTTAACCCTGTTTGTCTCAGTTTTGTCATTTGGAAAATGTACTGGAGAAGGAAATGACAAACCACTCCAATATCTTTGCTAAGAAAAACCCCAAATTGAAGAATCAGACACAACTGACTACACCCATAAAATACACACATTGTTCTCCTAGTTCCACACTTCAATCTGCATTATTTCATAGAAAACTTACCAGTTTTCTCTGCAATTATCTCTTTGCATCATATTTTATGGTATAATAATATTACATTATATTTATATACAATTTAGCCATTCCTGTTAATATACCCCCTTAATTTTCAATATTGGGTAACTAGAGGCTACAGTGAATAGAATGCTGAGCCTAGATTTTAAAAGATCTAATTTCAAATCCAACATCAAACACTTCCAATCCAAGAAACCGTGGGTAAACCATTTGACTGCTGTTAATCTCAGTTTCTTCATCAGTAAAATAGGTATAATATTATCCCTTATATTCCAGGGTTGTTGTGAGGATCAAATGAAACAATAATTATAAAGCATTTAGTACACTGTCTGCCACATATTATAATTGTTAACTATTATTATGACAAAAAAGAGCTTCTATAAGTATTTTTGTACATGTACATTTTCCCTCTTCGATTTCTTTTATGTATAATAGTGATGGTGTGAGTGGATCAAAATGTATACACAGTTTAGGAACTTTGGGGAAATAGTTCTAAAATAATGTTAGATTGGTACTGAACCTCACATGTATAGTAAGGCCTCTATGTGGCAAAGACTATCATTCTATATGGCTTGAGGGAGGCAGAATAGGTATCTCTTGTCTCTTCTATTTCCACCATTCTCCAAGAGAACCTTTCATTCCTGCCAGTAAGAGAAGTAGGAAGTTGGGATTGGTGACCCCAGAGAGAGGAACTAGCAATCCAAAATTACATCATCTACTCTTGAACATTGTTCATCTAGGGGATACAATCAGATTATGTCTCATTTCTGATCACTTAATAATTTCGGAAGAAGGAGAACTCCAAGCTCTACATTTCCTAACGCATAACAGTTCTTCTATGAACAAATCTAGCAAATAGTAATTGAAACTACAGATGGGTAATGAATTCTTATTAACCACATTGTGACATGCAGTCAGATGAGCAATCTATAAAACAGACTATCAATATATATATATATATATATACATATATATATATATATTCAGTAGAGACAGTACAGATGGATGATGACATTTTGAGGCTAGAATTAAACAGGAGGACAATGAGTATAATTATTTTCAAAAAATCACAAAGATAATTTAATAACCTGAATTGTCTTTTAGAAACAAAAGTGCATCTTTTGAATACTAATATTCTACAAGTTTTATTACATGGTTGAGAGACACAGAACCCAATTGAAACTATTTCCGGTCACATGAAAAGGTGCTCCAAGTCACTATTGATCAGAGAAATGCAAATTAAGACAACTCTGAGATACCACTACACACCTGTCAGATTGGCTAAAATGACAGGAAATGATAATGATAGCTGTTGGAGGGGATGTGGGAAAACTGGGACACTGATACATTGTTGGTGGAACTGTGAACGGATCCAACCATTCTGGAGAGCAATTTGGAGCTATGCTCAAAGAGTTATCAAACAGTGCATACCCTTTGACCCAGCAGTGTTTCTACTGGGCCTATATCCCAAAGAGATTTTTAAGGAGGGAAAGGGACCCACATGTGCAAAAATGTTTGTGGCAGCCCTTTTTGTAGTGGCAAGAAACTGGAAATTGAAAAGATGCCCATCAATTGGAGAATGGCTGAATAAATTATGGTATATGAATGTTATGGAATATTATTGTTCTGTAAGAAATGACCAACAGGAGGATTTCAGAGAGGCCTGGAGAGACTTGCATGAACTGATGCTGAGTGAAATCAGCAGAACCAGGAGAACATTATACACAGCAACAAGACTATACGATGATCAATTTTGATGGACATGGTTCTCTTCAACAATGATGTGATTCAAACCAGTTTGCTGCGATGAAGATAGTCATATACATCCAGAGAGAGGCCTGTGGGAACTGAGAGTGAACCACAACACAGCATTTTAACTCTTTCTGTGAATATTTCCATGCATTCTGTTTTCCTTCTTAGGTTGTTTTTTTTCTTCTTCTCTTTCTAGATCTGATGTTTCTTGTGCAGTAAGATAACTGTATAGATATGTATACATGTATTGTACTTGTCATATAATTTATCCTATCTAGCATGTATTAGATTACCTGTCATCTAGGGGTGGGGGGCGGGGGGAGGGAAAGGAAAAGCTTGGGAAAAAAAAGTTTTTTTTGCAAAGGTCAATGTTGAAAGGTCATTCATATGTTTTGCAAATAAAAAGCTTTATTAAAAAAAAAAGAGAGAGACACAGAACCCAAAAGTGTTGAAAAATGAAAATTAATATCACACATAAGCCAATGGAAAAGTAGATGAAAATGTGAGTAGACAACAACATTTTTCTAATGAAGAACACTTTTTAATAGAATAAAAGTTGTCATTAAGAAGTGTATAATAGGAAAAGACAATAGGCAGGCCACATGGATAGGGTAAGGTCTAAGGGAATGCTGGTAACAAAAAGAAAAAGTGAGAAAGTCCTTCAGTATATTAAATAAACATCTTGTGGTGAACCTATTGGATGACGACTAAAATTCAAACCCTGGATGCTACACTTAAATCAATGAGCCAGTGACCAAACTGAGAGGTACCCTCCCAAGACAGATCCGTGATTGAGAAGAATAAACTGTCTGGATTGGCAAAACAGAAAAGTCTATTTAGTTGCTTTTTTTTCCTTTAAGGCAAAGGAAGAAGTGCATGCAACCTCAAGTCAAGTCTGACTGACTGTATTGAAGCAAGATCCTTATTATATCCTTTGAAAATTAGTTTGATGAAAATGAAATACCAGAAGATAGTGGAAAGATATCCCTGCAGAACATTTGTTCAAAATGGTTTTTTTTCTTCTTTTTCTTTCCCTTTTCTTCTTTTCTCTTTTTAAAAAGAAATTACCAATGGTGATGAAAATAGAGTTAAGAAGTAAGAGAAAGAAAACAAATGCTTAATTAATTGGGGGAAATTAAAGTAAAAGTCCCAATAAGCAATAATGAATAGATTAATGCATGAAAAATTGTTCTTTTCATGCTTGGCAATGTGCAAACCACTGTAAACCAAATACCAAAAGCAAGTCATTACCTGCAATCAAGAAACTTATATTCTGATTGGGAAATGCAACATATATATGGGGAATATTGTCAAGAGAATGCCATTCTGTTCTATGCTGTCAACAGAACAGTGAGTGAAGTTATTGGGAAACTGGGTGACATCTTTACCAAGGATTAAAGTGTTGATTTGATTAGCTAGGGGGGCTAGAAATAAGGAATGAGTAGGAGTGTGGTCATTGGGATTGAACATGAAGGCTTGAAGATGTCAAAGAACAGGGTACTGGGGAAGGAGTGCAGCTCTATATTTTAAAAAAAATAATCAATTGGATGTACAGAATTCTACAGCAGGAACTGGATTTTTCTGTCCAAATCTCAGAGATAGACAAACAGGGGATAGGGAAACTTGGCATAAATATGATCAGGAAATTACTGTGTAGTCTTTCTGAGTGATCTAATGAAAGGAATGGAAAGGAGTAAGAAATCAAAAGGAAAGACAAGAGAAAAGTACGTAAAAGGAAAAGCTGTGGAAACAGACAAGGGCTATCTCGTGTATCATAGAGAGAAACTAAAGTAAGGAATTCATCTGCCCTCCCCTCTGCATTTCAAAAAAACAGTTATCTGGGTTCTGTGGAACATGACAGCTCCTGGGATGCTTTTAAAGGCACCCAGGGAGGCTTCAGTCAGTTTTGACAGCTTCAGTAACACCCTGGATGTCCTAGGGAGGTCAGCAGTGCCACAGACATGAAAAATGAGTCAGCTGTCAATGGATGCTTCACAAGTTTTTATGGCTGGGTCTACTCTCCTGATAATCTACCAAGTATGAAGGAAACTTAACATTTTACATCTTGAGATTAATGTCAACTATGACAATATATGTGTATACATCATAATATTTATAATATTTTTGGAAAGTGTATGTTGGAAAAACTTGCAACATCCAGCATAATACTTAGTGTGCAATATGAATTTAATAAATGTTTCTTGGTTGATTGATTTAAAAAGCAGCACACATGATATTAATATTATAATGATGATTTTGTTTTACATATGGAAATTATAAAGGACCTTATTTCTTTGTTATTTTTGTTTTATGATTAACATTTTTGTGGTTTGTTAGAAAATTGTAGTGAATTCTATATTTTACTTGAATAAAATGATGTAAAATCATTTGTATAAATAGTTTTATGAAAAACATGATAGGGTATAATACTTCTATTTCTCTAATGGTAACATTTTAGATTTATAGAATCTGGATAGGGAAGACATTTAAAGGCAGGAAGAAACTTCTAAGTGCCATTGAAATTGGACCAAATATCTTAGAGACAAGTGCTTCCACTTTTGTTGTCTTGCACTTAGTGGCTGTAATGCTGTGGGTATTTCACTCCTTGTGGGACAGAATAATAGCACTGTTAGTTGCTAAGGGTGAGAAGACATACATAAACATACCTCCCTGAAAAATGACAGCATTCTACTAACTGATCACTCTGCTTTCTCTCTCTTTCCTCTTAAATCCATTTTGCAATTAGGTGTCACATGAATATTTCTGATTACAGATTTCATCATAACCCTTCATAACCTTCGTCAGTCACAAATTCTTCAAGGATTCCCCATTACCTACTGATTAAATGAAAATTCCTTAGCTTGACATTGAAAACCCCCTACTGAGTTGGTTCCCTATTTTTGCAGCCATATTTTATATGGGGGGTAATTCCTATCCCACAAGGACAATAATTGAAGTCACACTTCTAGTCACTGGGCCACACATACCTCTAGTTCTTTCCCCATCTACATCATTGTTTTTCTCCATGCTGTTCTCCCATCTCTGCTCTTTAACTATACTCCAAGTTTAAATTGAAATATCACCTCCTCCTTTGGCCATTTTCAATAATGACTTTCCCCTCCATTCAAGATATTCTTTCTTTTTTCAGTAACACTCTATATCTCTTATTTTAATATAGTCTTCCTTATGGCTTTTATAAAAATAATGTATAAAATTGTATGTGTTTTATATTACCTGTCCTGATAATGTTGGATATCTTAATTATATTTCTATCTCCTCAAACTTCTAATGCAGCACTTTGAATATAGGCAACATTTAATATATGCATTTTGAATGGTTGTGTTGAAGGTAAGTAGAGTTTGTAATCATTCTTCCATCCATACCCATTCTCCCTATTTCTTTTAATATTAAAGCTAAAGAAATAGCTACTTAGTCATTTCCTTAGAGACTTCAGTCCCAGGTTATAGCTTTTCTTTCCTTCTTTTCCATCACAAGGTTTCATAAAATCAATTTTTATTTTATTTACAGACTTACAACTAACTGTAAAGAAAAGAGTTTTGACCTAATAGTTATTGTACAATTCCCAAGACATAATGCAAGGGAAATTAAACACACAGTTTGTCTTTATTGGGAAACCATTGTGATAGAATGAAAAAGAGCACCAGATTGAGAGACAGGACACCAGCATGCTTGTCCAATTTTGTTTAGAGCCAAGACTCACTCTATGACCTCAGGCAAGTCACTTAAGCTTACTGGACCATATTCTTTTTATTTTATAAATTTTTATATACATATATTAATTTATTATATATAATACATATTATTATATTATATAAATATATTAAATGTAAATATATTTTGTAAAAAATAAATATACATCTGTGTGTATATCTATCTATATAAATAGATACATACATATATACACACATACATACATACATACATATGCACACACACCACCACCCCAGGACTAATGTTTAAATAGAATTTTTCCTTTCTATTGAAAGAGAAGAAAGCAGGGAAGGAAGTAAGGAGGAGGGAGGGAGGGAGGAAGAAAGGAAGAAAAATCATGTTATAAGTGCATTGCATGTGCTAGACACCATGTAAAATTATTTACAAATATTAACTCATTTGATCTGGACAAAAACCCTTATTATTCCTGTTTTATAGTGGAGGAAGCAGAGGCATAGCAAGACTAAACAACTTCCCCAGGGTCATACACTATCAATTGTCTGAGGTCAAATTTGAGCTCTTCTTAACACTAAGATGAAAGCTTTCTGTATTGTAGCAACTATCAACATAGTATGGAGGTGGCCTTGGGTCATTTAAAGCCAATTCTAGTGAACAGAAAAGATTTTCTAATTAATCCAAAAAGAGTCTTGGAATGGACCCAGTGACAAATACTATATCAATTATTAAACAACTAGCCTAAGTTTCCTCAGGTTTGGGACAGGGTGATGCATTTGAATTTATAAACATTCTCAAAACCATCTTATAAAATATAAAAGAGATATAATCTTCACTGGTTCAGGGATAGTCCTATCATTGTCATGGATTCTTGAACTATAGAAACAAGTTTGCATTAGGATCAAATAAGATAATACATATAAAAAATTTTTTTAAGTATAAAGCATGTTAAAGATGGGATACTTTGGGTCACTCTCTGATTCCCATGTGAATCCACCAGACAAAACTATTATAAGTTCATGATATTCTCTGGATTTCAGCTAAAACTATCTTAAATCACAATCCTTTCAAGATATGTTGATGTTTATTGATGAACCAGAGAGAAAAATTCATTGAAAACAAAGACATTTCATAAAATAGCATAGTAAGAGTAATAGAAATAAAACAATCTCCCCATAAGCTAGAGGCAAACAATCCTACAAATAGGCAACGTTATCACTGCTATTAATGGATATAGTAGAGTAAATATCCATTGAAATGCATATATGTAGGACCAGTCTGAGGACCAGAGGAAATTTTCTGGGCTTAAAATTTTTCTGATTTATTTTGTGATTGGGAGTGATGTCTGTTTCTTTTAAAACCTTCATTAGAAAGTATTTTCCTCCCCAGGAGATAGCCCAAGGCACAGTTATTTTGGAGAAGAAAAAGAGCCCCCCTCTCATATAACTAGTCCCTTAATCTTTATTTATTTCTTGAAATGTACTTATTTAGGTTTGTATCTCTATCAGAGACATATTTCTAACTAAAGTTTCATTTCAGCTAACATCCATGTAGAGGCAACTCTTTCAGAAAATTTCCAAGGAATCAATAATTGTCCAGTTTATCAGTTTCAAAACTTTTTTGTCTCTCCTTTGTAAATACTAGTGTCGAAGAAAGACATTGAAGCAAGTTTATATGTAGGAGTAAAGATTATAATATTGCCTTTTGTTTCATCATATTCCTAGATCACATATATGTGCATTATATACATATATATATATATGCATGTATGTATATATTGGTAGCAAAACCTTTCCCATTTGTGAGACCATCCTAAATAAGAATTTACTATCATGATCACGATTGTTATTGACAATGTAATATAGTAGAGAGCTGTCTTTAAAGATAGGAAAGCATGGGAATCAAGTTAAACCTCTGATTCATATTGGTTATATGATTCTGTGTAAGTAATTTAATCTGCATATTCTGTAGTTTATCCCTTGATTTTGAAGACCAATCACATCACAGGGTGAAATCTTGACTTGCAAATAGGATTTAAATGAGGCAGAATTGTACAAAACCATTGGCCTCACTATCTCTTCCAGAGTCACCCAAAGTCAAGTGGCAAGTCTGGCAAAAGTCAAAGTAACTATTGATGGCCTGGCCTTCAGGGGATGACTTCAATGTCTTTGATATTTGACCAATATTCTGCAACATCTGATTTTGCTGCCTTCATGGCCATTGTGGTCCATTCTGACAGGGAAGGTCTTTACATGTTTGGGATAGATATTCTCTTAATTCATTGAGAGATTTGAGGATTATGGATTACCCTTAACCTGATTTAGTCTATATGCTAAAACATTCACCTGGAGGTGGCCACTATGCATGCTAGACTTTTTTGGATTTGAAGGTGTGAGTTGGATGATCGGTTGGACACTAAAGATGGATGAGCAGGCCTGAAAAGGACTCAGAAAGCCCTCACACAGAAGGTGTTGATCTTTCAAGAATATCCCATAATCCTCAACAAAATGAAAAAAATCCATCATATTCTAGATAACTTTTTAATATTATAAATTACAGAGAAAATGCTGACTTGCTTGGATAGGTGTTTCTCCATTCAAAAGTTTTCTCTATTAATGATACACTAGATCTATTCCCTATTTTATTGATATTACTAAATGCATAATTTTTTTCTATATTTTCAAAATGGCACTGTGATATTTCATGCAATAAGAGAGTTCATTGTTAGTGTTAGATAATCTAGCATTCTCAATTTGCCGAATTGCTGGTTGCTTTGTTTTCTCTGGCACTGCTATAACACGTATGATCTCATTCTAGAAAGTAATTATAGGGGAAATTTTTGTTTTAAATGATGTTATTCGGCAGCCAACAAGTACAATATGGAATGAGCCTGAACTGAAGGGACCAACTACACAATTAGAAAGAGAATTTCTTTGCTTCTCTGTAAGATTTTAAGAAATCTTATTGTGTGTAAAAGAAATTTAGTGTCACCCACTTTGACATGTAGCCTACATAGGTTAATCATTTATTTCTCTTTTCATCTTCTAATGGCTCATTTTATTAATTATTCTCATCTGCAGTTCTCAGTCAAATAAGGGGCATGTTTTTGTATACCCTTATTAATTATTAAAATTTAAACATTTTGGGGCATCTAGGTGGCACAGGGGTTAGAGCACCAGCCCGGAAGTCAGGAGGACCTGAATTCAAATCTGGTCTCGGACACTTCCTACTAGCTGTGTGACCCTGGGCAAGTCACTTAACCCCAATTGCCTCAGCAAAAAGCAAAAAAAAAAAAAATTAAACATTTTTCTCATTAATCACTGTTCTAAATGTCATCATAGTTTATTAAATAATATTTAATACTACCTCTTTCCCACAAGCATTTGCTTGTTTTCCTTTAAATATATCAACCCTCTTAAATTCTTAGACTTAAATAAATATCAGTGTGGTTATTTATTATTAACATTTCATCCAACAATACAACATACATGGCACTCACTTCCCTCATTAAATAAGTTTTCCTAGTCCTTTCTTACTATCATTTCTTCAGCTATCATAATAATAATTTCTTTAGAATGACATTTTAAACTCTTTGTCTCCTCGGAAAATCAATAGAATAATAATAAAAGGTACTATCATAATCCCTTATTAAGTACTTTTAATTTAACTACTCATATTATTTAATATTTATTTTTTCATCATTATTTTGTGTATATGTATATATATATAGTAAGAGTAAGAATACAAATATAAAGAATAAAACAATTTTTACTCTGTTTTATTGGGAAAATTTATTCCTGAAACCCATAAAGGAAAGTTTTAGAGATAGGTTAAGGTGGAAAGTGACCAGTATTTCCTAAGAACAAGTAGGACACAGAAACAGGATCTCTTTTCAGGAATAGTGGACTACAAGGCTAGTTTAAGCCACTTTGAAATGCACAGCTTAGCAGTCAGCCAGCCAATACCAGCAAAAGTGTCTAGAAGAGGGGCAGCTAGGTGGAGCAGTGGATAGAGCACCAGCCTTCGAGTCAGGAGGACCAGAGTTCAAGTCTGGTCTCAGACACTTAAAACTTCTTACCTGTGTGACCCTGGTCAAGTCACTTAACCCCAATTGGCTGAGCAAGAAAAAAAAAGTGTCTAGAAGTGAGAAAGACTTTTGATTCAATACAGGTTTCTGATTGGCTACTTTGGGCAAAGGCTTGCTTTGTGTCCAGGGCACCTGTCTGGTAAGGTAAGTCACAGAAACAGTCATTTTAGTCTCAGAAGTTTTAGACTATCCCAGAAACTAGCACAATTTTCTGGTACATGATATATACTTAATAAATGCTTGTCAGTTA
>JAJPUD010019542.1:0-26359 GCA_023553655.1 Myrmecobius fasciatus | reverse complement strand
TCCCATACTTTCTAAAATTGAGATGATCAACCCAAAAATTAACAAAAAGCAAACCTTGACCTTTAGCATTTGCCCATTTCTAAGACTTAAAGTTCTCAGTCAGAATTTAACAATCAGCTCTCAGCAGCCTGCCTGAGCTGGGGGGAGCACATGCCTGATAGCAGATTATCTCCTCAGCTGAGATCTTGAGCAGCATCTGCAAGCCATTCTTCCAGGATTTAATAGGAAGGATTCTATACTTGGACTAGACCGTTCAGAGATCACTGCCAGCTCTATGATTCTGTGACTCTCAGAAATCACATGGCTTCTGGCCAGTGGTCTAAGGTAAACATTAGTAATCTAGCTTTTCTCTGCTCTTGTCCAAACCACAGCATTCTGAGCCTCTGCTCTTACCTGCCAGTATGGGGAGGAAAAAGAAGTAGAAAGGTATCAGGTGGTTTATCTTTCTTAATCAGCTCTCTGCTCATGGATGGAGAGATAAGTAAATCTTGTGGCTTGGGAGTCTCGCTTTAATTACTGTAGTACACTTTGTTTATTTCCCAACATGCTTCTCTAAGAATCTGTCACAAAGCAGAAGAGCTAATGGGGCTTCCCACACTGTCTCTGCTTTTGTTCAGTTTTCTGGATGAACTGTTGACCAACAATGAGATCTACAAAGCAGAGAGTTAGAAAGGAAGAGGGGTGGGGATGGAGGCTTGAGCAATATCTCAACTGGAAACTGCTGAAAGAAAGATGAGGTAATGGTATTGTATGTGAGCAGTTACCTGCTAGCTGCTTATCCATCTTTTCCTGGGTGCAACATTGTAGAATTTAGCTCTTAAATGCAAGCCAAGCAATACAGTAAGGCGATTCTGTTTCCTTTGCCTGTGTCTCCCGCAATTCATTTGGGAGATACCAATTAATATGGTCTTGAAGATAAACTCAAAGAATGTACCAACCTGCCTTGCCTGTCAATCAAGTAAATGACCACAACTTTTCCCACCTATATCACTGTTACTTTGTCTCTGCCAGGAGATTACTATGAGAATTTAATTAGCCAGTAACAAGCGCCCCTGAGCAGCTCCACAATGAGAAAGGAGAAACAGGAAAAGTTCATAAAGAAAAGGAAAGGAAGGAAGAAAAGTGAAAAGGAGAGAAAGAGAGAAAAAAGAGGAGGAGGGGGAAGAGAGAGAGAATTAGAAGGGGAAAAGGACAAAAAGAAAGAGACACAGAAAGGAAGAGACAGGAAGACAGAGAGAGAAACAGAAAGAAATGGAGAAATACAGAAAGAAAAAGACAGAGGGGGAAGAGGAAGAGAGACTTCAAGGATTTTCCATTAAGAAGGGGAAGATACAGAGTAGAAGAAAGACAACCTCAAGGGAAAGGTTTAAGAGATTATAAAAGTACTAAGATTCTGCATGATGACTATCCCTCTGGGTACCTAAGGAGGGTAAAGGTCTAAGTCACAGGGGCAGTGTGGTACAATGGAAAGAACATTGGTTCTGGATTCAAAAGATGTGGGTTCAAAGCTGGCCTCTGGCATTTACTTACTTGTGTGACCTTGGACAAATCACTTTACTTCCTGACTTATCTGTAGAGGTGCCTTCCAGCTATGAATCTATGACTGTGAGTTGATGCGATTAATAAACTGGCCAGGTTGATATATGTATTGATGTCCCCAAGTTTAAAAGGTAGAAAGATATGAACTAGATCTTCGGCTCTTTGAGAAAATTGAGAAAATACCTAGTTGATGCTTGACTCTAGGATGTAGTTGAATGGATAGAATGAACACCAAAAGATTTCTTGGAGTGATAGTGGCAAAGAGGCTGCCTGAAAGTAGCAGTGGGGATCAGTAGATCTTTTCCTAATAATTTCATCATTCAAAAAGAGAAAATGAACAATGGAACTGTTCTTCTGTAGCTGATCTTGGTCTGTAACAAAGAAAAAGTGGCAACTTTATGAGAAGGAAATGAGCCCTTTAGAGTATGTGATAAAGAACAAGAAAGATGCATAATCTGGGATATGTCTGAATTCAAAGAATTCAGAGAAAGGATAGTTTGCATCCCATGTATTAAAATTCTATAGGAAAAGTAGCCAAGATCTGAATGGCTCTCAAGAAAAGGCAGGAAGTAGTATATGCCAGATAGATTAAACCGCCCCCACCCCAAAACTTTGGTGGAGATGACTTAGAAACCTGTGCCCAAAGTCCCATGAATAACAAGAACACCCTGGCAAACAGCGAACTCCACGGCTGTCATCCAAGGAAGCATCCCCTGTGGAGCCACTTCTGCCATCTCCACCATCCACCACAACTAACCACCAACCTATTCCATCGACAATCTGGTAAATGTGCCTCATCCCAAGCCACCAGCCCTGTATCCAGCCCCTGTTAGCATAACCAGGGAGACGATCCTTGTAGAAATTTGATCTGACTACTACCTTAGCAGGTTCAGCAGCCCTTTGACGTGTCAGCAGCCACAGCCACAGAAAACCCCAAGAGAAAATTCCCTCCACCAGAGTCCTTGGCTTTTTCAGATGATTCAGTCTCAGAAGCAGATACAGTAATGTATGGAACATATTCCTATCAGAGGAGTCTTTCAGTGAAAATTGACTGCCTCGGGAAGTAGTGAGGTCCCCATCGGTGTAGATCTTCAAATGAGAAACTGGAGGACCACTTATTGGTATGCTGTATTCAGGAGAGAGATGGCTTAGGTGATCTCGGAGGTTCTGTGATTCTGTAAGTGTTTTCTTGCCCTGTGTATTTCAGATTATTCCACCAAAGGACACACATCCCCTGCTTGTCTTGCTCAATCCTAAAAGTGGAGGAAGACAAGGAGAAAGGTATGTATTATTATTATTATTATTATTATTATTATTTTCTTAAAGAAGAAAGGCCTGGCAAGCAATTCCTTTTACAGTAGGCTTCTTATGTTACTGTGAATTATAGAAACACCATTCTTCTCCCCTATCTTCCTTACCCAAAATTATAGAAAGAACTAAGAGGATGAGTGATCTGCTGAGTTTAGGCACAGTTATTCTTGGAAAAGAAGCTATAGTCTTGGGATCAGGTAGAGTCGGAAAGTGGACCATAGCTATAAGGGATGTGAAGAGTAGAAAAAAAAGGCCAAGAAAAGAAATCTTAGCCAGACCAACTTGACTGAGACATGTCTTTGAGAAGAGCAGGTGTCAGGGCAGCAAAGTGGTATAGTAGTTAGAGCACCAGCCCTGAAGTCAGGAGGACCTGAATTCAAATCTGGTCTTGGACACATAACATTTCCTAGTTGTGTGACCCTAGGCAAGTCACTTAACCCTAATTGCCTCAGCAAAAAAAAAAAAAAGAAAAAGTCAGGGAGAAGAGCAGGTGTCCATCTCATCAGCAAGAATCCATCTGGACACATTTTGAGAGACTTCTGGCAGAAAAGGAAAGAAAATTAATATTTTGAAGTAGGGTTTCTCATTGCTGGTCACAGAGATTGCCATGTTTGAGGGCAGAGTTTCATTATGACATAGCCACCAAGAGCTAAGTTTCAGGTCCATGTTTTTAAAAAAAAATGGAAGCAAACTGAAACAAAGGAGGGAGGTTCTGGGAAAATCTCTCCCAAGTTCATGCAGCATGCTCTGAGTTTCCATATTCCTTAAACTCCAGACTTAAGAACAACCTGAGATTTGGTGCTTTCTAACTCGATCCTCACCAACAAGCTTCACCCTGACCCTCCCTCCTCATGATCCATGAGTTCATGATCCAAAGTCTGCTTCTCCCATGCTCTGAAAGCCCATGCATGATGGGCTATCACACCACCAAAGGTATAAATAACACCTCTAGGAAGGGAAAAAAACTAACAAAATGGGGGTTCCATACTCTTCATTTGCTGATGACTCCTTTTGTCCTTTGATGAAAAGAGAACATTCAAGTCAGAAAGTTGTCAATCATTCCACTCCTCTCCTGGAAGGGTGAGGCAGCCCTCTTCCTCTAGAGGTGGTCAGGGCTCCAGAACCTGCCATGGGCTTTGGTTTGTCCAGTCTCTCTGCCTTTTTGAAGAGAGCCCCATCACGAGGGTTGGAAGTGGACTGATGAGGTCATTTGTCTGCTATAACTGCTTCCAGTGACATTTCCTTTCTGTTTCTGCTTTTCTCTCCCTTCTGTTTTGTTCCTATAGAGTCCTCCGGAAATTCCAGTATCTGCTCAACCCCAGACAAATTTACAACCTGGAGCAATCGGGGCCTATTCCAGGGTATGAAGATGCCATCTTCTTTAATACTTATTACATTTTCTCTCCTTTCCATCCCATAATAAGCCATTTTCCGGTGTTCCATCCTTCCCTTTCACTTCAGCTTTCCCTCTTCTTTTTCTCTCTTCCTCTCCCTTTCTTCAAAAACTCCTCAGTTTCCATCTTCTCTTTCTGGAGAGACTCAGGACCAGATGTCATTAGGGGGTCTCCATTTTGAAAGTAGCCTCTTGACTCCTGGCAAAGTAATGGGTAGGGAGGAAACTGCCCTTGCCATTTACTTGATTGACAGGCAAAGTGGGCTGGCAAATTCTTTGTATTGTATAAGTATTGACTCATATTCTACAAGTTGAAACCAAGTAAATTTAGGAAAAAATAAAGCAGCAGAGTAATGAGTCCTGTGCAGAACAATTAGCTCCTCCACATTCAAGGACAGTGTCAAGCCCCTGATTCGTCCA
Organism: Myrmecobius fasciatus; assembly: GCA_023553655.1. Lineage (NCBI taxonomy): Eukaryota > Metazoa > Chordata > Mammalia > Dasyuromorphia > Myrmecobiidae > Myrmecobius > Myrmecobius fasciatus. Next base: position 21,696 of record JAJPUD010019542.1, on the reverse strand, counting down.
CTATCTCCTTCTTGACTTTTGTTTTTTGTCAAGGCTTTGACCAGAAAGCTGAGCAGAAGCAAAGCAAGCAAGGAAACCTTTAACCTTTCTGTTTTGTGTAGACATTTCTTGGATATATAAATTGACAGGGCCCGAGATGTGGAACTGGAAGGGATTTTAGAGGTCAGTTAGCCAAACTCCCTAATTTAAAGATGAGGAACCTGAGGTGCTTGTCCAAGATCACATGTTTTCGTGGTAGGATTTTAAACCAAGGCCCCCTAACTCCAGAATCTCTGGGGATGAGCTAGAAGTTACTTCAGTAGCTAAAAGGAAGACCTGGATCTTTAGGATTTGTGTGTTGTTCTCCCCATGATTATCAAAGGGTATATAATAGCCGATGCCCTATTGAGACAAATAAGGGAGAGCTCAGAACTCAATGCCTTCGACAAAAATCCAAGGAAAGACTGATCTGAAAACCAGCGTTCTTCCAAAGGGGACGGGATATACCCAGATGGGATGAAAAGCAGCAGCCCCTAGTCAGGGACAGGATTCAAACTACAGGGGAGCAGGGAGACACATACATAGTAAGAGAAGATGTGTTATAGTGAACAGAGCTCTGGCCATGGAGTCAAGAACCCCTGGGTCCTAATCCCACAGGGGACACTGAAATAACTTGTCTGACTCCGTTGCAAGTCATCTAACTTCCCCCAGCCTCAGTTTATTAATCTGTAAAATGGGAATTATAATAATACCTTCTTCACAAGATTATTGCATGAATTAAAGGAGATAATACACATAAAAATTATAATTGTGCCTTCCACAAAGATTATTGTAAGGGTTAAAAGAAATAATACACATAAAATTATAATAGCGCCATCCATACAAGATTATTGTAAGGGTTAAAGGAGAGATAGTACACATAAAAATTACAATAGCACCTTCTACACAAGATTATTGTAAGGGTTAAAGGAGATAATACACATAAAAATTCTGCAAATTTTGAAGAGATAGATAGACAGATACATACATATATGGTAAATTACTCTTATGATGATCAATAAATAATGCTTTTATTAAGCCCCTACTATATACCAGGCACTGCACAAGACCTGCACTCTAAGAAAATTGGTTTAGGCAACTGAATGGAGGCTGGCTCTTGACTGAGAGACCCACTAGCAGCTATTGCAAAAGCCCAGCCATGAAGTGATAAAGGCTTGCACCAGGTGGGAATAGTGTCAGAGGAGAATAAATGCCAGTTTCAATGTGGGCACAGTTTGCTTTCCCTCGGTATTTCCCAGAAGCCCTAGCTGCATGAATTCTAAGGCTTGGTACACTGGCTACTGACAGACATTATCTATGTTGCTTGAGACCTTGTTATGTTGTAGGAGGTTAAGGCCAGCATGCTGGGGACATCTACTGGCCAGGACCTAGAGTAGGCGCTTTTTGTGAGCTAGTCAGCTTGCAGGTATTTGGGGGATGGCTTGATGTATACTGGCAGAACAGCAAGTAGACCCTTAGGGCTCCCAGCACCTAGGCCAAGGTCTGATACCCAGTAGCCACTTAACAAAAACACTTGCCTGATAGGAAGGAATCCCAATATGTGGTCCCATGTTCTGACATATTGAATTTCATGTCATCTTAGATCTATGGCTCAGAGATGTATTCTGGCCCAACCTCTTCATTCTGTAGATGAAGAAGAGGGTGTGAGTTGCTTAAATTTACTCAGGTATTAAGCATCAAAAGTTGCATTTGAGGGGCAGCTAGGTGACTAAAGTCAGGTGGACCTGAGTTCAAATCCAGCCTCAGCCACTTAACACTTCCTAGCTGTGAGACCCTGGGCAAGTCACTTAACCTCAATTGCCTCAGGAAAAAAAAAGTTGCATTTGAACCCATATAAATGCTCTCTACTTTGGGTTCAATAGTTTCAAGGGCACCAGCACAAAGGACTTCAAAAACTGCATGAGAATAATAATTTGGGGGCAGACTAGATCTGTGATTTCATCCCATTTAGGAAATTCCCAAGAAAGAAACGCCTTTATCAAGACAGGAGGCCAATTTCTCAAATTAATAGTGCTAGAGATTCACCTAGGGCAGCGAGAGGTGAACTTGTACAGCCAGGATGTAGCAAGTTGGATAGATCTTCCTTACTCTGAAATCTATGGCACACTGCCCTTCAAGGCTTCAGCTTACAAATGAACGGTACTTCATGGTTCATAAAGGTTTTATATCAGTGGCTTTATTTTATTCTTAAAATGGCCCTGGGAGATAAGTGGTAGAACAGGTATTCCTTCCCCTTATTTGACCAATCAGGAAACTGAAATATCAGGGCAGGGAAAAGTTATTTGCTCAAAGTAACCTCCCTATTGAGTGGGGGCTAATACCCAAGCCTTTAGGTTCCTAAGTAAAGTGGAGGCACTCCATCATTGCATTAGTTCCAGTGGCAATGATCATCTTTTTCTGTGACAGAGTAAATCTCACTTAAAGAAGGAAAATAATAAAAAAAATTCTTTCAGCTTTATTCTAAGACTTCTGATATTATCAGAAGGATCATTGCCTTCTGGATTTAGGGACCTCAGAGATCTTCTACTTCACCTCCATTTCTTCATTTTACCAGTGAAATAGAATATAACTTCTTTGTATCTGGCACAGTAAGTGCTTAAAAGACTGTAATCTCTGTGAGGGCAGGGTTGTTTCAATTCTGTCTTTGTGCCTGGCACACAGTGGATTACATGTTTGCTAGCTGATTAGGAAGCTGGACCCACAACTTTCTGCAATCATAGAAAGGAAGTAAGCATCTAAGGTGGGTTTAGAACCCAGGATCTTTGATTCCAGAGCTGCTGCATCACTATACCTCGATAACCATTCCAAGCACTAGCATGGGAGGTGAGCCCGGCTCCCAACACCAGTCAGTCAACAAACTTTTATTGTGTTGTTTAGTCATTTTCAGTCATGTTTGACTCTTCGTGATCCCATTTGGCCTTTTCTTGGCAAAGATGCTATAGTGGTTGGTCATTTCCTTCTTTGGCTCATTTTATAGATGAGGAAACTGAGACAAATGGACCTAAATGTCTTGCCCAAGGTCATACAACTAGTAAGTATCTGAGACTGGATTTGAACTCAGATTTTCCTCACTCCAGGCTGAGTGCTCTATCCACTGCAGCGCCACCTAGCTGCTCTTATATTTATTAAGCATTTGATATATCCCCAGGCATGATGCTGAGTTCTGAAGATACAAAAAAAAAAAAGCATAACAAAAAAGTTGAAAGAACCACTGTGGGAGAATAGGGGATGGCAAGCAGTTTGGGCATTCAACATTGGAGTAAGGGAAAAGAAAGAAACCCTTATGCAACTGAAATCACTAAGTTACCTCCTGCAATTAAGAGGCTCCCTCAGAATTTTATAACACACAAAAGTCCCATTTAATCAACCTGAATATAGACTACAAAATGGGCCCCTCCTAATCTAAAAAACTAAGTACCTTCAGTTTCTTCAAAATCCCTCTCTTCATCCCGGGGCATACTTCTGAAGGATGTGGGAAGAGGAAGTTTTCATTTGAATTACCCAGCATCCCATCAAGTATTATCTAGTAAACCAACTTGTTTTGACTTTTTTTCTTCTTCCCAGATTGAATTTTTTCCGCCTTGTGCCAAACTTCCGCATACTCATTTGTGGAGGAGATGGGACTGTCGGTTGGGTACTGGATTGTATCGGTAAGTAACAAAGTGGGAAGAAAGGAGATGATGGTGAGTCAAGGGCAGAGTCCAAATTTGAAAAAAGGAAAAACCAAGCATGGACTACGTGTTCTTTCCATTACTAATATAATCATAGCTCACATTTGTAAATAGAAAAAAAAAAAAAAAGATTGCCTCTCTGACTAGAAACTAGAAACTAGAAACTAGAAAGGGAAATCGGATTTCCCAAGAGGCCATACAGAAGGCTTCTGGACTTGAGAGAGGATGAGAGAGGAAAGATCCAGGGAACCAGCTACCTCCAGAAATATATCACAGGAACATAGATCTGGAGCATGGATTCTTAGCCTTTTTCATGTTCTGGATCCCTTGAGCAGCAATCTGGTGAAGTCTATTGACCCCCTCTCAGAATTATATTTTAAAATGATAATTTATATAAAACGATGTACACATTAAAAACATGGAGGATTACAAAGGAAGCCAATAATATTAAAATAAATATGTAATACTTTTTCCATGCAAGTTTTTAGATTGTCTGATTTCTGTCAAAGGGTCCATGGATCCCAAGTTTTAAAAGCCTTATCTAGTAGTAGAAGAGACTTCAGAGGCCTCTCTAATCTCCCCTTTTACAGTCAAGGAAACTGAGGTCCATAAAAATTGAGTGAGGTCACAAAAATTAATGAAAATCCCAGTGAAGAAACTCCCTCTATCAATGTAATCAACTATTTTGTGGCTTAGTGTCTTAGTGATACCCAAAGCCCTGAGCTTTGCCCAATTTGTGTACTGGGCAAGATCTGAACACAGTTTCCTGACTCCCATACCAGCTCTCCCATGCCATTCTGAAATACTGCCTCTTACTCAGTTTGATATAAGAACAATTTCCCCATAATTACCATGAAAGGTAAAATGGGTAGTTTTGGGAGAAAGTGGACTCCTCTTCACTAGAGCTTTTAGAATGGAAGCTGGCTGGCCAACTGTCAGGTCTGATATAAAGGATGATCAAGAAAGAGCTAGACTCAATAGCCTCTTGAGGTTCCTTCTAAGTCTGAAGGCACAATGGAGTCACGTATCCCATGAAGAGGATTTTCATGGTGACTGGTGACTGATGGCTATGCTAACTTTGGGGTTTTATGCCAACTTTAGGATTTTCACTGAGTGTCTCCTTCCCCCAGGAGCCAAAATACAGAGTCATTATTCTTTTCATAGTTGGGCATTATCTTTGATGACTACACTAAATAATGGCTAGGAACCATCAAATAGAACTCTACCCACTTTCATTCTAACAGGCTTGCTATCCCAATATAGATCATTTTACCAGCTAAGAAAAAATAAGAGTGTATTTCCAACTTGGACCACATGTTGGAGTAACTATGAGAATCCAGAACCCACTGTTTCTCCTTTTGGTCCTATCTTAGCTCTGACTAGTGTTATGAATTGAGTCAGTCACTGATAAGAGCCAGTGACTCATGGGATTGCATCCATTGGCCAAACCTGATGCTCTCTCATCTCAATGCCTTTTATTCCTTGGTTTACAGATAAGATTAAGTTTGCCAAACATCCGAAAGTGGCAATCCTGCCTCTTGGAACAGGAAATGATCTTTCCAGGTGTCTCCGTTGGGGAAGAGGTGAGGTTTTATTCCCACTGGGGATCTATCCATAGGGATAAGAATCTAGCTTAATTACATTTACAAGGATAGTATAGAAAATTGCTGTGAGCACATAATTAAACTTCAGCTTAATAGGAATAAGAAGGCACCCTCCTCACTATTATCTTTGTTATTGTTATTGTCATTATTATTGTTTAGACCATCATCATTATTTTGCTTTTCTAATCTTTATGTTCAATGAAATTCAGATAAAGGTGATTCTGAGATAAATTGTTATATTGTTATTATGCATTTATGTTTAATGGTTGATGACTTTATTATTAATGATTAGTAATAATAATAATTGATAACAATTAACCATCCACAAATGTTTCATTAAACCCTCCACTGTGTTCCGGTGTTAATGAGATTTCAAAGGGCTTCACCTTCACCTTCAAAGGGCTTATATTCTATTGGAAGAACAAATGTAGTGACTGAAGTTGGAGCACTAACATTTGGGGAGGGGGACCAAGAAGGGCCTGTCACTTGAAGAAAGTATCACTTGAATTTAGTCTTTTTTTTTTTTTTTGCTGAGGCAATTGGGGTTAAGTGATTTGCCCAGAGTCATGCAGGTAGGAAGTATTAAGTGTCTGAGGACTGATTTGAACTCAGGTCCTCCTGATTTCAGGGCTGGTGCTCTAACCATTGTGCCACCTAGCTGCCCCTTGAATCTAGTCTTGAAGAGAGTTAGGGACTCCAGGGAGAGGAAACAAGGTGAACACAGTGCACCTAGAGAAAGAGAGTGTGTTCTAGAAATGCTGAGAGCCTGGACAAAGGCCTGGGTATTGGATGGGTCAGAAGAGGGAGAAGCAGAAGGTGACTCCTCAGGACAAAATGTCTCACCACCACTACTATCCCCCACTCAAAAAATTTTAGTAAATAGATAGATGGGATTTGAATCTATATCTTCACATCTAGTTTTCTCCCCATTGTACCCCACTGCCTCACTTCTCATTTATGATAGGACTCAAACCATGGAGGGCTCCTGTTATTTGTAAAGTGTGTCATCCCTCCCTCACTCCTTCCCCCAGTCAATGAATTCAAAATCTGTCATTGTCTTCTGTGCTATCCCTGGTGACAGGTGATTTTTACCATTGACTCCATTCTATTCAACCTGCATTCAATCAGTGCCTCCTCAAATCTCACCTTCTATAAGAATCCTTTTCTGGTTCCCCCTGTCCCATGCTAGCGTTCTCCCTCTGAGATTACTTCCCTTCTGTGTATTCTATAGCTATGGACTTGCCTTCACCGGGGGAGACCACATTTAGCTATAATAGTGTAAACAAAATAAGTATATGTTTGAGAGGGAGAGTATGAGCAAAGTAGGGGGCAATCAGTAAAAAGTTCTTGTAGAAGATGGAGCCTGAGTTGGGTCTTGAAGGAAGCCAAGGAAGGAAGCTAAGCGCTAGAGGGGAGGCTGAAGTGCAATGGCTCTGGAGTCAGAGGTCCTCGGTTCCCATCCACCTCTTGGGAACTACCAATGGGCAAGTCACTTAACTGGCCTGAACTCCAATTTCCTCATCTGTAAAATAAGAAGATGAACCAGTTGACCTCTGAGGTCCCTTCCAGTTCTAAAGCTCTCCATTCCTTGGACTTCTTGAATTCTCAAAAATATCACTTTCTATGAAAATCTTTTTCTGGTCCCCCCTATCCCATGCTAGTGTTTTCCCTCTGAGTTTACCTCCCCTCTGTCTATTCTATAGATATGTACTTGCTTTTATTTTAGCCCCCAGCCCAATTAAAATATGAGCTCTTTGAGAACAGGAATTGTCTTCTGTCTTTGTGTTTCCAACACTTTGCACAGTGCCTAGCATACAGTAGGCACTTAATAAATGCTTATTGAACAGTATTGATGAAGCACTCACTAGCTGCATGCCCGCATACTCACCACCAAACAAATTACCAAAGTTTTGAAAGGCACAGTTTGTACACCGAAGCCAAAGGCATTCAGGTATCCCTTGGAGCCCGTTACCAGCTAGCCATCCCTGACTCAGCACCCAAGAGTGTTGACTTGAGTGTATTTTTGCTGCTTTTGTTGCTCAGTCATTTTCAGTCATGGATGATTCTTTATGATCCCATTTGGGGTTTTCTTGGCAAAGATGCTAGAGGGGTTTACCATTTCCTTCTCCAGCTCATTTTTACAGATGAGGAAACCGAAGCAAATAGGGTAAAGTGACTCCTCCAGGGTCACAACTAGCAAGTGTCTGAGTCCAGATATGAATTCAGGAAAATGAGCCTTCCTGACTCCAGGCTCAGTGCTCTATTCACTCTATTGCCACCTAGCGGCCTTAAAGAATTTCCTTACTTACCAATGTGAATTAGCATCTTCCCTGTAACTTATGGTCTTGATGAGTTGCTTGAGGGTCTGAAAGATTAAATAACTTGCCCAAGATCATACAGACATGAAGTATAAAAGGCAGGGCCTGACCACAAGTCTTCCTGACTCAGAGCTCAATCCCATATCTGCTATGATTAGAATCAATATTATTAACAACTAGAATCATTATTATTAGTGGTTAGAACCTGAGAGGCCACATAATTCTTGGGCTTGCCACCAAGAAGACTTGCCTCAGAGACTGTATGACCTATAGTTAATCATTCATCTCCCATTGCCCTCAGGAAATGCTCTAGGACCCAAAGATGCAGAGCAGGGGTAAAGAGCATCCTCCCCAGGAGTTCCCTGTGTCAATGAAATCCCAAGTCCAATTCATGTCCCTTTTATCAGCTGAACAATTTGTTCATCAAACACTAATAGTCAAACGAACAAGAGAGAGATCATATTCTTAACCCAAACTCTTCACCTTGAACAAGGCAGAACTAGATAAATTAGCCAGCAAAAAGCAAGCAAAGAAAAATAATTCTTTTCTATGTCCCATTCTGGAATGGACCCAAATTCCAATACCATTGGACTTCTAACTTTTCCCTCTCTTTTCTTTTCTCTTCTTTTTTTTCTTTCCTTTCCTACAGACTTCTTTTAAATTCATTTTGCTCCATGACACATTCCTTATTTCCTCAAATGTTTTAAATTTATCACTTTTTACCCTCGTGATATTCCACTAGATCAATACAAATAAAATTTATTCAACTGTTTTCAAATTGTTGGGCCTATAGGATGTTTACCAGTTTTTGCTATTAGAGTTAATATAAAACAGTTATGGATAATTTAAAAATATATTTAGTTCCTTTTCTTCTCCTCTCTTGTGATATTGTGGGAGAGATACCTAGAAATGATATGACCAGAACAAAATGTATAAACCATTTTATGATCCTTATCAAGGCCATATTGTTCTTCACAACATTTGTATCCCTTTGCCCAATTGCCAATAATGTATTGAGAGTGTCCTATGTCTATGCTGACGGCTGACCTATTGTCTTTGATGATGTGATGATTGTTTCTAGTGTAATGGCTAATATAATGCAATGCTCCCCAGGTTACGAAGGTGGCAATTTGATCAGACTCCTCAAGGACATTGAACAAAGTTCTGAAGTGATGCTGGATCGATGGCACCTTGAAATCACTCCCAAAGACAAGGACAGTAAAGGGGACCCTGTTCCACACTGCGTGTTCAATAACTATTTCTCTATTGGTGTGGTGAGTTGATTAGGGATCTTCCTTCCCTTCTAATGAAGGAATGACTGAGATGAGGAGAGGTTAGCATCCATGAGTATCCCCATTTCTTTTCCTCTTGGCTTCCCATTTTTGCCTGCTCCAGCCTTTCCCCTAATTTTGGAACCAATCTGTTCATTGTCAAACTATATTTGACTTCTAGAGGTATACAGGGACACACATCCTAATTAAATTGATCATAAACCCACATTACTAAAAAAGAAAAATAAACTGAGATAGATTGGAGTTTTTCAAAAGCCAAGTTTATTTTAAGATGACTATAATTTGAAATGATTCTGAAAATCTGAAGTAATATAGAAATGAATGAGTTGATGGAGTTTGATTTTTTAAAAAGGCAGTGTTGTATAATGGAAATGGCACTGTTTACCTGGAACCAGGAAAAACAAGGAGAATGTAAGTTCTTTAAGGACAGGGACTGCTGCATTTTTATCCCCAACATTTAGCACAGTGCCTTGTATATAGTAGACACTTAATATATGTTTAATAGTCTAGAGGAGATCAGAGTTTCAACCCTAATTAAGACAGTCTTTTACTTTTTTTGAGTCTTGGTCTTATCAATTATAAAAATGAGCAAAATTTTTGGCAGGAAGGAAGGAGGGAGGGAGGGAGGGAGGGAAGCAGGGAAGGAAAGAGGAAAGGAAAAGGGAGGGAGGGAGAGAGGGAGGAAAGAAGAAAGAAAAGGAGAAAGGGAAAGAGGGAAGGAGGGAGAAGGGAGATGGAGTAAAGGGAAGAAGGAAGGGAGGGAGGAAAAAGAGAGTAAAAGGAAGGAGGATGGGAGGAAGGGAAAAAGAAAGGAAAGGAGGGATGAAAAAGGAAGGGAAAGAGGGAGAAAAAAGGAAGGAGTAAAAGGAAGGAAGGAGAGAATTAAGGGTATCAGAGGATAGCCAAAATCATAAAAAATAAACATAACTGACATATACATGTTTCAATTTTGATATTCATTTGGAATATTGGTTTCTTATGTGCTCTGACTAGTAAAAATTTGGTCAAGAGGTTTGAATTAGCTCAGAGTTAATATCTGAGGTAACCACCAAGGGGCGCTTTACCTAAAGCTGCTGTCAGGATAATTCCTCTGTCATGCTGCAGTTTCAAGGCTGGCCACTAGAGATCACTCAAGTCTGCAAATGTCTGGTCACTTTCTCCAGACATGGAGGCTCCCAATTCCATATTTCAAAAGTAGCCAAAACAAACAAACAAACAAACAAAAATCCTCTCATTATCTTACCCTCCCAGTCCAATCCTAGAGATGAAATATTGATCAAATATTACAATATGAAATTTATTTTTTTGTATTCTCAGTTCATTTCCCCTATCCAATGTAATATTATACTCTCTTCAAGCCCTTTCTTTTAGTATTAAAGGCTTCAATGCCTGATCACATAATTTTCATAAAATGGGTTTAAAAATGCAAAAGAAAATTTATTTCTTCCCCCTCATGCCTGACTCCTCCCCAACCTTTGGTTCAGATGATAACTTCTTCCTAGCATGAACACCCTTAGCTAATAAGGAAGAATGGAGGGAAGAAAATTCATTACCATTCTTTCTCATGCTTAAGGATTCAAGTAAAGAAAGAAACTGACCTTCTTCCTTCTTTTGTCCCCAGCTCTGAGACAGCTAGAGTCACAGTAGCTGTGGGTCCTCAATTGATTTGGGGCAATACTGGTCATGTCACTGGCTCTGACCTTCATTGCCCATAATTCATCTCTCAACCTCCCCGCACTGCCTGTTTTAAAACAAAAAATCAGAATGGGGAGAAAAGGGGACAATAAAGCTGAGTCTTTTTATTCATATCACAAAGAAATCTTCTTGGTACTTTGGGCCAATCCCACTTCCCTTGAGAAGTCAGGGACAGCCTCGTTTGTTTGAGTGCATATAATGTTTCTATACATGTGTGTTCCTTGGTTGTTCTTTATTCTTGAAAAGGATCAAAATGACATCACTATGTTATAGTCAAGTCACCTAGATGTCTGATGCAAGCTATGCTACATGTGTATATATGAATGTCATATATATATGTATATATATGTTTGTGTGTATACTATGTCTATCTGTACAGACCTGATGTCATTCCATGCTGTACAATTTGGCCTCTCCTCTGTAATCTAGAGTCAGAGAGTTACCTGGATACTGAGACATTAAGTGACATATGGCTTGGAAATTGGTCATTGGCTGGTCTTGAACTCTGGTCTTTTATGACTCCAAGGTCACCCCGATATCTTCAACATCCTGTTGCCTTCACTACTTCTTAATGAGAGATATTCAACTCAAGGTTCTGCCTACAAAACTTGGAGCCTGAACCAGATTAAAACACAATTGGATAATGGTTGGCAAAATATAACTACAATATGACATGGATGATGTTAACTTGTGGTTTTCTAAGTTAATAAACTACAAGCAGGGATTTCTACTTGAACCTGACACCACTGAAAGATTTCTTATTCTCCATACACGCCCCAGGGCTTCTTTTGAGGACTCTTGGATGACCACTTTCTGAACAGCAGCCAGAGCACACCTGTCCAGGTCACAAAATTGCCTCCCAGCTAAATAGCCTAAGGCTGGCTTACTCCCAGTTGCCCAACTAATAAATGTCAGAGGCTGGACTTGAGGGAGGGTCTTCTAACTTTGAAATCTAAGATCTTCATAGGCCAGTATGTTGCCTCCACGATGCTCCTTTGAAGCCTTGTCCAGTTCTATCCCCAAGTTAATCCAATCAGCCATCATCAGACATGCTATATCTTGACCCCAATAGTGATGTCATTTTGGTCCTTTTCAGGAACAAAGGACAACAATCAATCAAATCCTAACATCTTGTTTCTTGAGAGATTTGGCAAGCCAAGCCATGCAATCCCTGTCACCTTAAATTTCTTGATCTATAAAATAAGAATACAGCCAGATAAGCCCAAGAGTCTCTACTAGCCCCAAGTCTATGATCTGATGAACCTGTTAAATCTTCCTTCACAATGTCCCTTCATGACTTAACTTCTCAGAGCCCAGACAACTGATTGAGTAAACTGTATACTGCAGAATATTGTTGCTCTGCATTGGCAAGTGGGGCTTCCTCCCCCAGGGACCTCTCTAAACTAATGGAAATCAAAGGACTGGCCTCTTCCCCCCCAAAATGTCCTGTCCTTCCTTCCCTTCCCTTCAATTACATTCCCACAAAATTAATTCACGACTTCTCGTTTACTTATCACAACCACTTCTTCATCAGGTTGTCTGCCTTCAGCCAGTCAATCAAAAGACATTTATAAAATACCCACTCTGTGTCAGACATCATGGTCATTATTTCACTTAATCTTTCCACAATCCTAAAAGGTAGATACTATTTAACATATAACAAAGCCAAGGTTGGCTAGATGACTTGCCCAGTTAAATGTCTGAGGAAGGATTTGAACTCAGGGTTTTCTCAATATCCTCTATTTAAAGCATGCTTCCTTCATTCTTCATTTCTTTTTTTTTTTTTCTTTTTTGCTGAGGCATTTGAGGTTAAGTGACTTGCCCAGGGTCACACAGCTAGGAAGTGTCTGAGACCAGATTTGAACTCAGGTTCTCCTGACTTCAGGGCTGGTGCTCTATCCACTGCGCCACCTAGCTGCTCCTACTTCTTCATTTCTAACTTGAGTAAATATATAACCTGGAGTGCTTTACTCTTCATCATACTAACTGATATTTAAAACAAAGGGTGTTAAAAGCACCTCTGCCACCTGCCATCACTGTGCTGTTCCTTAAAAAAAAAAACCATTCACCTTCCTTTGCCCAAAATTCTCCTGAGTTTCTCCACTATTAACAAAGTCAGAATTCATTAATCAATCAGCAAATCCAGAAGAACGGATGAAATGTTTGCCAAGTGGCCAGCTAAGCCCTGGGAATGTAACAAGCACAGATATCAAGCCCTTTCCAAGGGCCTTCTTTATTCCCAGCTTCCCCCTACCATATCTCACTGGTCCTCACCACTGGCACTCCACTGGGTTTCCTCAGCTGGTCCCCCAAATGGACAATATTTGTGCCGGAGCACGGGGCTTCATCCTGGCCTTCTGCTTCTGAGGCTATATAGGCCAATCGCCTCCTTCTGGGAGGAAGAAAACTGGACCTTGTCTGAGATCATTCAGTAGTAACAGAACTGAAATTCAAATTTGGATCTTCTGGCTCAAATCCAGCTTTCCTCCCTCGTGCCATTCTGTCTCTCAGTCATAACAAGTTTCTGGAAGAGAGAAACTGAGTCATATCCTCATTTATCTCCTTCTATACTCAATGCATTGCGTATCCTAGATATTCCATAAATACTCATTGGATAAATGAAATAGGTATATCAATTAATTCATTAAGTGGTTGGTCTAGCAACTGAACACTCCTCTGACTGAATGCTTAAGAGCCACTAATAGATTAATTAGAAGTCATGGTTAATTAATCCTGGTGTGTAATTAATTTATTGAAGAAATACAAAGCCTTGTCCTCCCTTGGGGGAAAGACTCAACTAAAATGCCAGAGCACTGTTGACCATTGCTCCAGCCAGTCTATTTGGATAGTGCCCTGCCAGCTTAATTGAACCATAGGCTACACACAATGAAAGACTTCTGCCACACTCTCATAACTTGTTTTGTTTATTGTCTTGTCTTGCTTTTGAAGGCATTTGGGTTTAAGTGACTTGCCGAGGGTCACACAGCCAATAAATCTCTGTGGTTACATTTGAACTCAGGTCCTCCTGACTCCTGCTCTATCCATTACAGCACCACCTAGCTAATTTCTCTCAATACTTTTGATCCATATTAAACTCTTAATTAATCCTTCCTTTCTCCTAACATTTTACTATAAGGTCATAGCAATAATATTAACTGATTAATATGTTAACTGATATTATATATCATATATGATGCATATATGATATATGATAACAAGGTCACAGCAACTTGCCTGAGAATAGGAAAGGACTTTAGTTTAACCTTATTGTTTTGGGGTTTTTAAAATTTCTTTATTATAAAGATGTGGATCAGGTAAAATCGGGAGATATCTGGTATAGATCAGGGACTGGATTCAGAGTCAGAAAGATATGTGACTCTGAGCAAGTCATTCAACCTCTCTGCCCTGAGATCCCAAACTTTGTGACCCTTCACCATGACTCTTCTACCATGATCCTCTAGCTAGTAAGAGAATATGAATTCAGATACTCTAGCCCCAAACTCTTTTCCCCTGTGCTTATTACCTTAGCTCCAAATCCTGTGAGGTACATCATCTCTGAAGTTTAGAGGGACCATAGAATCCTCTCACTTTACATATGGGGAAACTGAGGCCCAGAAAGATTAAACAGTATTACCCAATATCACACGTAAAGCCACAGAGCTAAAAGGGAAGGTCAGTAATTATTTAGTCCATTGGGATTTTTCAAGGGGGAAGGGATTTGAGAGATCCTGAGGCAGAGCTAATCTGCCTTGGCCATCACATGGCAGATATTTTCTGTGTTTGCCTGCTCGTTCTTTCTCATTCGAAAAGGGCCACTCTTGACAAAATCAGTTAGCACCAGCCAGCCCGGACCGAGGCCCGGGCTGACATTTGCAGATGGCCTTGCTCCTTATTTGACTTCCTAAACTTTCTAGGGCTACATGCATTAGATGGATTTTTTTTTCTAAGCCAACGTGTAGGGAACCAGCCTACCATTTACATCCCTGTTTGTACTGATTATCAAACACCCTAGGTAAAGAAGCCTTGTAAATACTGCACTGTATCTGTGGGAGTTGGTACAAAGCATTATTGACAAATGTTTGCTGCCTGTCATTTGTAAAGAGGCTACCATTTCCAACCAGCAGTAGGGCCAGTGGGCTGAACTATTTTTTCCAGGGGCAATGATGAGTTTGCCCTACAAAATCCATCCTACCCTCCCTGGTCCCATGAAGACAAATAGCCCTCGGTTTCCCCTCTTTACCAGGGATTGGGACCCAGACTCTGGCTAGGGAGCAGAACCAAAGGAAAGAGTCTGTCCCCAAGCCTTACTGTTTTTCCTGAGTGCCATTCTACACAAATAAACAGATAAGTCTTTGGGGCTTAATAGGGATCCGGCATTCCATTCATGGTCCCTTTGACTGATGCCATCAGCGGGTGAGGGTTTCAGACACCCACCTCCCCCCCCCCCACTTCCCCTGGCATCTTCCTCCCTATCGTTATTTGAGGTTTACAGAAATGCCAAAGCATCAGGGATATCACTAACAGGAAGTTTTGATTACAGCCTAATTCCTGGGCGATTTGTAACCCTGGAGTCCCCAGGGACCTTGCATGGCCCGAACCTTTAAGGTAAGGAAAGGACAACTAGTTTCTGGATGGGGGATATACATTCTGAAAGCTATTAATAGGGGAAACCAAGGACTGAAGGGAAATCTCCCATCCCTGTTTCCAATCAACTGTCCCATCATTAAAATAACAGAATTTTAGGGCTGGAGCACTAAAAGGTTAGCCATGAGATAAGGAATATTTTAGCCATAACAACTCATGAAATAGATAAAAATAGAAAATAGCCCTCAGCCCCTTTTGCGATGATGACAATCTAACCATAAAATAGAGGGTGTAGGGTGCAAAGAATCACCAGCTTCCAGACCGTTGACAAGCATTAATTTAATTGTTCACATTCTAAATGTGCCATTTTTACCCATCGATCAATAAGGGCATGCACTATGGGAGGAAATTAGGAGGAAATGACTCATAAACATATTGGTATTCTTGCTAATATGAAAACAAGATGCAGTGAAGCTGCAGCAGAGGGGCACCCCCTACCTTTTTTCCTCATCAAGGTGACCATGGGAGTTCATTTTGAATTGTATTCAAAAGTAACCAAGAAACATAATTTCACGGGACTTTTGTCCATTTTGTCTTTCATCAGTAATTGTGAAAATGGTTCATAAAATTAGAGATTTAGGAAGAGACCTGAAAAGGCATTGAGTCCATTCCTCATTTAATAGATGAGAAAACCTAGTTAAGTGACTTCATATGTTCATGGACATCTATGACAGCTAGATGGGAACTCAGAGGCCATGCAGTCCACCCTTTATCTTAGAGATGAGAGCTCTGAGACCTGGAGGGTTTAAGTAACAGCCTGGGTCACAGAGCTAGGTAGTATCTGAGGTGGGGTTCACCCTTGGGTCTTCCTGACTTCTAGTTTTCTGATCTATCCACTGAAACTCCTGCTCCAGTTTCTCTTGTAAAAGATAAAGAAGTAGAGACATTCACCTTGGCATTTGGTAACTTTTGGGCAAAGGTGGGCATGGAAGGATATGGAAAAAAATGTTGGAAGAAAAAAATATTGGAAAAAAAAGTTGGATATTGAAAGAAAAGGCTCGGGATAATTAAATGAATGAGTCCAAGGGATCATATGCTAGCCACTTGTAAATATCATTTAGCGAGTCAACATGATGTAGTGAATGGAGCACCCAGCCTGAAATCAAGAAGAGTTCAAATCCCATTTGATACTTACTAGTTGTTAACCCAAACAGCTCACTTTGTCTCTCTGAACCTCAGTTTCTTCACCTTCATGGATCAAATAAAGAGGGTGAATTAAAAGACCTCTTAGATTCCTTCCAGCTCCAAATCTGTGATCTTATGCTCACTGAGAGAGTGTGAAGGCACTGGATGGTAGTAAGCATATGGAATATACTATTTTTTTAAAAAATCTCCTTGGTTGAAAGCTATATCTTGATAAGCAACTAGTTATTGATTTAGAAGTCATTTCAATATTGGTAATTCATGTGTAGGTAGGTCATTGACTAATTGGAAAATAGATCAAAATAAAAACCACATTTGAAGAAAGAGATAGAGATAAAGCTACTATGGGTTCCAACCTGACTTATTCAAAAAAGTTGTCAATTCAGAAAAATGGGAAATTGACAAAAAAAAAAAAAAAAAGTCTGGCACTATGTCCTAGCAAAGCTTGACTAACACAAAACAGTCACCACAACCAAGAGGTAGAACACCTACCACAAATTACCTTATATGGAAAACCTTTCGCTTCTTTGCCAAGTAAAGAGTTGGGTCAACCAAAAGCAAATACGAACTAATTTGTAAATATTTTGGAAGATGATTTTGGGAGATAAGAAGCATTATTGCCTCCAAAAAGCAGCGGAAAAGAAATTCAGTCTAAAGAGAACTTGGTATGAAACCTACTTAACCAATCTTTCCAAGGGAATTTGCAGCTAAAATAGGAATGAGGGCAACAATATACCTAAGATGGGAAAGAGCTGCCAGTGTTTCTATGCCAATCTATTCCTTGATGTTGGGGAACCTACTGTACTCAGACTCAACCACATCAATGTGCTGTGTATAGAAATGGTATTTGAGAAAATGAATCCAGGAAGAGTAGCTGGACATTCCCAAAAGTCTATCCAAGTGGCAAACAACATTTTAAAGGGATCCATTTTCAAGATATCTCTAGGGGAAGACTTCTGAAAAAATAGAAAATATCACAGAGATAGTACAATTATTGAGGAGGAAAAAAAGTGACCAAGAAGATACTTGAACACCTACTTCTTCTCTGTGAATTCCTGATAGAAATGGTCTATGACTCCACTGGTGGACTCCTTGATGAAAATATAAGAAGAGACTCCTCAAGCTTTTGAATTTAATTTTCTGTCAGAGTTCATATCTTTCTAGTCATATGGCCAACTGAAAAGCATAGAGAATATAAGATCCCACTGTGTGCTGGTTGTTGATTACAAAAGTATTTCACTGAGTAAAGGGAAATGTATACTTAAAGCCTGTCCAAGCAAGGCATTTCCCTCTTTAAAAAGCATATGCATTGGGGCAGCTAAGTGGTGCAGTGGATAGAGTACCAGCCCTGAAGTCAGGAGGACCTGAGTTCAAATCTGGCCTCAGACACTTAAGACTTCCTAGCTGTGTGACCCTGGACAAGTCACTTAACCCCAATTGCCTCAGCAATATATATACATAGATATTTAAATTTTTATAGGCTGTATTTCTCCCTCAGTAAAATGTAAGCTCCTTGAGGACAGGAATAATCAATCAACACATATTATGTGTCCAGCTGCACAGACATAAAGACAAAAAATAATAATAATAAATGAAGGAGCTTACATGGTATGAAGGGGAATAATGTAGACCAATATAAGCAAATACAAATAGATATGCAGCAAATGCAAGGTTAAGAGCAACTCCAGCCCTGCAGAGATCAAAAGCTTCATACAGAAAGTAGTCTTGTTTTTCAACTGTGTATTCCCAGCACCCGGCACTGTGCCTCGGATGGAACAGGGCCTTAATAAATGCTTGTTTAATTGGATTACACTGGCATGCTTATCAAATCTGTAGATAGACCAAAACCGAGGAGGGAAGCTAACATGTTGGGTGATAGAATTAGAATCAAAAACATCTTGACAGCTTACTATGATGGGATGAAAATTGAGTAAGATAAATTTAAAGGAGATAAATATAAACCTCTATACTCTGGTTCAAAAAAAAAAATCTCAGAGTACCAGATTTGGAGGAGGAGGAGTATTGTGGCTAGATGATATTTCTTGTGGAAGGGAAAGATCTAGGGGTTTTAGTGGACCACAAGCTCAACCTAAGCTAGTATGGCAGCCAAAAAAAGGCACAAATATGATCAATGACAGATTGCATGGAGGGAGGCACAGTTACACGGTCCCTTTGTACTCTGCCCCAGTCAGGTCACATCTGGGGAGTATTGGGTTCAGTTCTGGATGCTATAGTTTAAGGACTTAGAAGCCCTCTCCATCACCCCAAAGTAGGATTTCTGGGATGATGAGATCCTAGAGACTCTATTATTGGAAGATCTGGTGAAGGATCCAAGAATACCAAGCCCAGAGTTAAAAGACTGGGGGGCACATGGGAACTCTGCAAGCTTCTGTTTCATGTTGGCTTTTTATCTGCACAGTCCAGGGCAGGGCCTAGCACAGAGTTTATACCTATGAAGATTGTTCTCACTGAACCAAGGAAATCGGGTATAGCATCTTATCATTTGTTTAAGAAAGATGGAGTAATTTAACTCAATCCACTTCTACCCTTACACTAAGTTCCTACTATGTGCTAGGCACTGGAAACACAAATCTATCTATGTGTTTGTAAATATGCACATTTGTTTGTGATTACATATACATATATATGTTTATGTGTCTTCAAACAATCAAAAAGCACTTGTTAAGCAAAGACTATATGCCAGAATATATTGGGTACAAACCTGAAACAGGCCCTGCCCCCAAAAAGGTTACATTCCATCAGGGAAGGGAAGACACTTTTCAGATATACATATAAAAAAGAGAGATAATAAAGAAAAAGAAAGAAAGAAGGAAAGAAAGAAAGAAAGAGAAAAAGAGAGAAAGAAAGAAAAAGAAAGAGAGAAAGAAAAAAGAAAAGAAAGAAAGGAGAGAAAGAGGAAGAAAGGAAGAAGAAAGAAAAGAGAGGAAGGAAGAAAAAGAGAGAAAGAGAGAAAGAAAAAAGAAAAGAAAGAAAGGAGAGAAAGAGGAAGAAAGGAAGAAGAAAGAAAAGAGAGGAAGGAAGGAGGGAGGGAAGGAGGAAGGAAGGAAGGAAAGAAGGGAGGAAGGAAGGAAGGGAGGGAGGGAAGGAGGAAGGGAGGAAGGAAGGAGAGAGAGGGAAAAGCAAATTGCTTTTACAGAATTCATAAATCAGAGAAGAAATATGACAGAACTTTCAGGGCAGTCCAGTCATGTCCCCCAGCAAATAAATGTGCTTCCTGACCTCATAGATTCACAAACTACATAATTCTTTTTTTTTTTGCCTCATTTAAAATTAGCTCCACTGCTTCTGACTCTTCCTTCTTTCATCGTCTATTGGGCCATTTCTTTCTAAAGCCCAACAGCTTCCACAAAATGTTAGGAAACTGAGTCTAAGTCATGCAGAGAAGAAGCAGGGAGAGTGAGTAAAACTCACCAACCACTTTAATTGAAATTAAAATTGTTTTTCCTTCAACCAAACATTAAACTATTTTGCCAAATAGTCATTATAACTATTGGAGGCAAAAAAAAAAACCAAACAAACTTTAATTTGTCCCAAATAATAATACTTTGCTCTTATAGTTTTTCTTATTTCTTTTGCATATTACCTTCCATGTAAAGGATGAGGAGGGGATTCTCTTCACAGATATTGATATTAATCCTTCTGTGACTTATCTTAAAGAGTTACCCAAGATTAAGAGAAATGATTTGCTTTAAGTCATACAGCTGATAAATGTAAGAAAATGGATTTGAACCCAGATCTCCCAGATTAAGTATAGCATCCTATCCACACTATACCACTACTGTCTTATTTCAGATATTATTCATATATAATCACACATGTATTTTTGTTCCTTTCAAAATGATCTGGATTTTAATGTATAAATTATAAATATATTCTTTAATGTGTTCTAACTGAACCTAGGTGTGGGATCAGTATTTTTTTAAGACAAACATATTATATAATTATATAATATATAATACATATTGTATAATATATATAATTATATATATTATATAAAGGAAGAGTGCAGAAAATGCATGCTAATTAACATTAACATGTCGATGAACAAAAATTCACTTTATGTATAAGTTTTAAGAAAGATATTTCTTCTATAAAATAAACAGGGACATTTGCAGTCCCCTGTGTGCTCAGGGAATATAGACTAAGTTTCATGTTGACTTAAACCAATAACACTAGAAAGATAAATTACAGATAAAGTAGAATGATAAAGAACATAGACTATAATCAAAGACAATGCAAATGGCTTCAACAGTGTCAGTGAAGAAGGCCCCTCACGCCACTGCTTCCTCTATTCATGTGGATACAGCCAGATATCCCACAGAACAAGAACCTTGGGCCCCCAAGATACTCTACTCATGGAGAAGCATCCTCAGAGAGCCACAGCTGTTTCCCCTTCACTGTCCAAAGTCCTATTTGTTACTGGGCAGCTCCTAGACACTGCTTACTGACCAGGTATCTGCCTCTGCTTCTTTTCCTTTCAGGATGCCTCCATTGCCCACAGATTCCACCTCATGCGAGAGAAATACCCTGAAAAATTCACAAGCAGGTAAAGTCCATAACCTTTCAGTTCCTTTGTTTCCTTCTTTTCTATCCTACTCCCTTTACCTTCATCCCTTACTTGACATAATGCTTTTCTAACTGCCATCTTGCAAATATTCTCAATCCACTTCTACCCTTACACTAAGTTCCTACTGTGTGCTAGGCAGTGGAAACCCAAATCTATTTATATGTCTGTAAATTTGCACATTTGTTTATGATTCCATATACATATATATATATATATATATATATATATATATATATATATATAATGCGTCTTCAAACATGGCTGGGTCAGGATGAGATCATTCACTTTGTGGCCACGTTACATTAAGGTAGATTTTCTTTTCTAAGAAGAAAAAAGGAAAATTATCAGGAATAAATCTTGTCCTAGCTGGGTAGGATTTTTGGCCCAATGGGCAGTATGTTTAGTGAAAGATTAGGGAGCAAGGATAGGGAAAGGGGAGCTGCCCTTGTCTGTTTCTTTGCCTGTTCTGAAGTAGCCTTTCCTGGTTTTGTTCCTTCTCTGGAGTTAGTGAGCTCTTCTCCAATATACTCCCTTTGAGAGATAACTTGAAGCTTCTCTGGGATGGAGCCTTGTCTTGGGCTCCCCTTAGGTCTCCTCCATTGTGTTTTCTCTTAATCTCCTGCCCTCCCCATCAAAGCAGAATTTCTGAATAATGGAGAGAGGAAGAGGAGCCTTTGACAAGAGGAGAGAGAAAGTGGGTCA
>JAJPUD010019541.1:0-26361 GCA_023553655.1 Myrmecobius fasciatus | reverse complement strand
TTTTTTTTTTC
The DNA here is from genome assembly GCA_023553655.1 of Myrmecobius fasciatus. Classification (NCBI taxonomy): domain Eukaryota; kingdom Metazoa; phylum Chordata; class Mammalia; order Dasyuromorphia; family Myrmecobiidae; genus Myrmecobius; species Myrmecobius fasciatus. The sequence goes on along the minus strand of JAJPUD010019541.1, from coordinate 26,350 downwards.
TCAATAGGTTCTATTCCTGAACATTGTTATTGTGTGTATCTCTTATTTGCTATTCCTACTGATTCCTTTGCTTTACTTCTATTGCAATTATTCCCTTGCTATTATTATTTAACCTTCCCTCTTTCTTCAAGATCCCTCCCTTATCCTCCTCCCCCGACTTTTTCCTTCCTTTTTATTCCATTCCCATTAATCTACACACCCCTTTATGCCCCCCATCTTATTCCCTCCCTCTCATTTCTTTATAAATTTAGAAGACTGTTATCTCCTTCCAGATATATATGGATTGTTCCCTTTGTTTCCACATTACTCCCAATGTGAGTAGAATTCCAGAACTACCAGAATTCCTTCTACACCTAATTATTCTGTACTAATTCTTGCTCTCACACCTCATTCTTATAATTATTCTTTTTATCTTTTTATACATGGTTTTGCTTTTTTAGCTCTACTCCAATCTCTCAGTTCTACCCCAATCTTTCTTTTGAACTATCCAATTACTAATGACAATCTTAGACTTGTTTTACATTTCCATGTTTAAAATATAAGCAGTTTTCCTGACTGAGTCCCTTGAAAATTAGTGTCTGATGTTTATTTTTATATTTTTCTTGAATCATATATATTGCATTTTATATTAAATTAAGGGGGTTTTTTTGCAACAAAATTCTGTAAGTCTGGCAATTCACTGAATATCTTTGCTGAGTGTGATATTTTTGGTTTTGTTCTTTTATATATAGTGTTCCAAGACCTGTGATCTTTTAATATAGCTGCTATACTAGAAGATCTTGTGTGATTATTATTGTGGCTCTTCCATATTTGAATTTTTTTCTTGCTACTTGTAAAATTTCCTCCTTGATCTGGGGGTTTCAGAATTTGTCTATGATGTTCCTGTAGATTTTCCTCACAGGATCTCTTTCAGATGGTGATTAGGGGATTTTTTAAATATCTTCCCTTCTTGTTCTAATACTTCAGGACAATTTTCTTTAAATTTCTTGTATTATTGCATCAGATTTTTTTTTTTTTTAGCAAATCTCTCAATCCCACTAATTCCAGGGCTCACCACTTGCTGTTGCAGTGGAAGTAGCCTGGAAGTATTTACACTTCAGTGTCCAAACTTCCATCTTTCTTTGGATCTTCTCTGATTGTCCTGGCAGGACCATTGTTCTTCCCCAACTCTTATTTGTATTTAACCAATGTATGTTTATCCTGTATACAGTGTAAACCTTGAAATTTTCTAACTTATTCCACCATCTTCCTAGAATTTGTACTAAATATTTTGTAGTTAAACAAAATGCAGTGACAAAAAAGTGGCAACTTTTATTCTATCTACACATCAGGGAACTGTTTGTCAAGATTTAGTGTGCTAACAAATATGACTTGTGAAGTCAACAAAAGATAAAGACCATAAATATTAGAGAAATTATGCCATTACACGTAACTTACCTTATGAGTACTGATGTTATGAAAGAGAGGTGGTTTTCCTGGTCTTCCTTCTTGTGTCTAAATGTACCTGGGAAGAAGTTAAAAGTTTAGATCAAATTATCTTCTGTAAAGTCATAATATTATAACTTTGATATATCTAGGACTATAAATTCAGATTCAAGAAGTTACTTATCTCTTCTTAAATACTCTGCCTATAATTCTATATGCTCATTCACCAAGGTAGTGCTTTCTTTGGTGTGTATCATGTAGCCACATGATCTAAAGAGTAAAAATTTAGCCATGGGGCCATTGATGAAAAATATGCAATTCAAAATACCTTTAAAATCCATGATTGATATTTACTTATAAAGAGTAAAGAAACACATCCTTTCAACATTTCCCTCTCCCCCAACAGACCACATCCAATCATAGCAACATAGTGTAACAGCAGGAGCAATGAACTTTTAATTAGTAAACCTGAATTTAAGTCTGGGATCATCTACTTAATTAGCCATGTTAAAACCAGCAAATGAGAATCTTGGAGACTGTTTCCTTATCTATACAATCTTATGAGCTAGATTATACAAATATTATCTATACAACAATACATAACATTTGTATAATCTAGCTCATAAGATTGTTGTGAAGAAAAAGCTTCAAAAACAATTTAAAATGAACTATATTGTATGAACTAATTGATATTAAAATCCAGTGACTTCCCAGCAACTTTTAACTTTTAGAAAATGCTTCCTAATTTCTTTTTGGATAACTTTATAAATCAAAACTGACAGGACAGAAATATTAAAATCAGATTTAAATAAGATTTTCTGACAAAATTGAATGTCTTAAATGTAAAGAATTATCTTTTTTTCTGAAGTTACATTGTAGCAAATAATGAATAAGAAAAATGCTCATCTGCCACCTGACATATTTCTTCAAAATTCAGAATCTGCCATCTGACATATTTCTTCGAACTTAAGTATCTCAGACCTGAATGGACTTTAGAAACTGTTTGAGTCTAAAACATATCTAAACAAAAATCCCCTTTACAACAAGTAATCTTTACTTGAGGACCTCTAGAGAGGAGGCATCTAACTATTTCCTAAGAAGATTCATTCCCTACTTTATAATAGCTCTAATTGTCAGAAAAATTAACAATTGTTCTTTAAAGCAAGCCTAAAATGATCTCTCTTACTTTTTTACTCTTTACCTATTGCTGTTACTTCTGTCCAATGGGGCAAAACAAAATAAAACTAATCCCTCTACTGCACTGCAATCCTTCACATACTTGAAGACAAATTATCATGTTTATTCACAACATCTCTTATCAAAGCTAAGTAATCATGGGTTCCTTCAAGTAATCTTCATATAGAATACTCTCAGGATCCTTCACTGACCTAGCTGCCCAACCTGTCACTGTTATTCCTAAAACAGTCTAAAACAATATACAACATTCTAGATGTAGTCTGATAGTGGCAAAGTACAGACAAAGCTATAAACTCTATTGGATATTATGCCTCTCAATTCAGCCCAAGATTATATGATATATATGTATGTGTATACACACACACACACACACACACACAGTAAATTGTTACTGAGCTTGTAGCTCACTAAAAACACTAGATCATTTACTGACAAGGCACTGTCTGGCCACATTTCCCTTCTTCATATTGTAAAATTAGACATCAGAAAAGTCCAATATTGTAATTTATTAAGACTCTTGAGGACTTTTATTCTTTTATGCAATCTTTTAACTGCCCAGATCATTTATTATTTTTATCAACAAAAATGGGTAAATACTGGGCTAAGCATTTCCTGACACACCATAATAGAGATCCTTTTGAAGATGATATCAAATTACTAATTGTTACCTTAAAAAAAAAAAAGATTGTAAAATGGTTTTCTTTGCAAAACAGGTTAAAAATCTGATCTCTATTAATGTAGCACAAAAAAATATAAATGTAACTCCAAGTGATGCAGGCTAGTGATGGACACTAGAGCAAAGGTAATGTCCTCCCATACCCAAGCCCATCCACTGTTCTTTGTTGTTCTAGGATTAGGCTGCATAATCTAAGTGTTCACACTTATTTCAATATCTCCTACAAATAATGTTCATCCCTAAATCAGTAGAAGGTCTGAAATTATATCTCTGTTATTTGTGCATGAACCCATTGGCATTCAGGACAGTTAAGAGTTAAATATAAGACCCAGGCAAATATATTCTTACTAGCTCTTGTTAACTGTACTCTCTCTTTTGTTGGTGGTCTTTTTAGTCAGGGTCCAAAAATTCAATCCCATTTCTCAGACACTATCTACAAAATCCACTTCTCCCTTTTTAAATCTCTATGTTTCTCCTGAAAATCCTTACATTCAACTGGCAGCAATGTTAAAAATAAGACCTTCAATTTCTTGTCCAAGACTTCATAAACTTTGGTGATGATATCCAAGTTCCAAGTACCTATGTTTATTTTAAATGTTCTATTTTTTTCTGTAATATATACTAATAGCACACACATTAAAATTATCCGGGAAATGAAATCTCTATCTTCATACTATTTTTTTATGAATTTATAAAGTTATCTTATTGTTAACCTTTAAATAATCAGTAATACCCAAATTGGTTTAATTTTCTCTTCTCTCAAATGTTATGTGAGCTGTTCAATGTTAGAGCTCAGCAATATAAAAGTTACTTCCATTCCAGGAATGAAATGACCTTTTAGAGTAAAAAAGGTTGTGGGGGCATCATAGAGAAAGTCCATGAGAGTCAGAAGGGTAGCTTGGAGAATAAAAACATCCCTGGTCTGATGTATCCATGTGCTTTAAAAAACAAAGAAGATGAAATAGAAATAAAAGACGAAGGAAAAAATTTAAATGGAAAATAAAATAAAAATTAATTTGAGGCTTATACTTGTTATTAACTGTATTTTTATAAAGCAATGAAAATGAAATGCAATGAAAATATAAAGTATAAATTAAAAATTCAATAATTAAAAATTTCTTCCTTTTGTCATTTCTATTATTACTTATATAAACAATGAACCAAAGGAAAAATGTTTCAAAGATCTATGTAAAATTCCTCTAAAAATTTCTGTAAATAACAACCAATAATTTAACATTCTAAAACTGCTCTCCCTTAGACCTCTTGCAAACCAAAAATCTATCAGGGTAAAAATCTATTGAGTGACAAAAAGCATAGGTTATTTAGTTAATGCCACCAATTCTTAAGGAAATTAAGATGATATTCATAATTTTTCACGTCAAAATGAAAAACTGAATTCCCATCAACAATTGCCAGAAAAATATCTGATCTTGTTGGTACCAGAGCCAAAATGAGCTAATAGTAAAATTTCATGAAAGTATGCTTATGCTACTGTCACTTTTAAACTGGTTCAGAAATTTCCTTTTGTTAAAATAATTATCAAAATTTCAAAGTTCACTGAGAATCACATCACAAGCAGTAGAAAATACCTATAGTAGGGAGATGAAGGGTCAGTGTAAGGAATAGTAAAGAAGCCAGTGTCCAATGGATTGGCACGAGCAGGAAAAACTGACACATAGCTATCATTTTAATTTTTTTCTCAAGACAAGCCAGGGAGTTAAGGGGATTCCTGCCCAGAAATACCTACTTCAGCAACAAGTCAAGATGGTAAAAACTGTAAAAAAGGAAATAGGTTTAAGTAACAGTGAATTAGGGGATTTCCTGGGTGAATAAACTCCCTATATCACTTAATTTCTCGATGTTCTAGTCAGTCTTCAGGAGCCTTGTTCTCCTAGTTGGTGATTAGTCAAGGTCCATCATATTATCACAAGGGGTCTCAGCAAAATCCACCTCACACCCATCTGGACTCAATGTCCAGACTTCTCCACCTCTCTCTTGACATCCTGCTACCAACCAGGTAAATCTCCTTCCCTTATCACACTTTCATTTCTCTTGTAAGTACAGTCTACTCCATTAAAATGTAAATTCCTTGGCTATTATATCAATGTACCTACCAATACAAGGACACACTTTGTAATTTAGAGCTTTTTAGACCACTCCAAGTTTGCCTAGGGTCACATGAAAAATATGTGTTAAACTAAAGATTTTTAAACCAATTTTTCTGACTGGCTCTTTCTCCACTATTCCACTGACAACTTTTATTAGAGATACTATGAATGAAAATCATTCAGATATGGCAATAAAAGGCCAAGGGTGAAATCTGAAAGAGCAGTTTCAGTAACAGAATAATGTTAGAGACTTGAATGGGTAAGTGGAATTAATTACTCTTTCCGGAAGTTTAGCAATAAAGGCAAATAACAACATAAAATTACAGTTTAAAGGAAGGCAATTATAAGAATAGGAGAGATTTGAACATGTTTGTAAGCAACAGGGAAGGAACTAGTATCCAATCAATTTTCATCATTCATGGTAGTTATATTCTATAAAGTTGCTGTGAACATTGAATAAGAAAATTCTAAGCCATTGTTGCTAGGGGAAAGAAGAGACTAGGTTCTTTTGAGCCTTTGGTCATAACATTTTCATGAAATGATAAATATATAACCTTGCTTTATGTGTGTTTCTGTTTAAATATTCCTTATTTAATACAAATATTGCTTTCAAATAATTATATGCAATATTTCTTTTTTTTAAATTTTTTTTTTTTTGCTTTTTGCTGAGGCAGTTGGGGTTAAGTGACTTGCCCAGGGTCACACAGCTAGGGAATGTTAAGTGTCTGAGACCAGATTTGAATTCAGGTCCTCCTGACTTCAGGGCTGGTGCTCTAACCACTGCGCCACCTAGCTGCCCCTGCAATATTTCTTTAAGCAATTTCAATTATAGCATTTTTGTGTAACATAGCCAACTATGCTCTGATTGTGCACTTTCAGTTATACATACACATATGCACACAATAAACATACACATACATGGAATTCCATTCTAATACTTTCTTTATCCACTGTGGGAGAGACAATTCTTAGAGTCTTAGGCCAATATTGCTGTCATTGTCACTGCTGATTCCAATGTCTTTTTCTATATCAGCTTGTCCAGGTCTTCATTGGTTAATTCTACTACTTTCTCTACCAAAATTTTTTGCGTGTCTTCTTGCTTCATATAGTCATAGCCTTCTCCCCTCTCATTTACCATGAAATCTGCATTATGTTTTTGACAATATTTTTTTATGTTTTTTATAACAGCATCAGAAATTTTTCACAATCCAAATGTTTTTCCAAGCATAATTAATAGCCTTAATGTTGTTCCAAACTATGCCAACATAATCAATAATATTGTGTATAGTAATGAATTCCAGTGGTTTTCCTATTGGTAACAAGAGCCTTCCTCTTGTAGTGTACCTTGAAAGCTTTTATTATTCCCTGTTCTAGTGTCTAGATGAGCAATGTAATGTTTGAGAGCATGAAAAGAACCTTTATGTTAGGGTACTCATTTTCAAGCTCCTCACAACAATAAACTGGGGGAATTATCCAAAATTAATAAAACCTTGATGCCAAGTATTTTGTCCTAAAAGAATTTAGCTTCTGGAATGAAGCAATTATAGAAACAATTCCAGAATATATTGATAAACCACACTTTATTGTTCTACCTCCAATGGACTAGCACAGTACGGTTTTGTAGGTACTTCTGGATGTGGGGCTCTGTACATTATTAGGAGTTTGCACTAAAAGTTACTCTTGGCATTGGCACACAACAGAAAGATTGCATGATCTTTGATTTAAAGCCAGGGAGTTTGCAAGATATTGGTTCTTTGCCAAGGTCTTTGTATAACAAAAGAGTCTCATGAAAAATTGCTCTTCTATATAATCTCTTGTGGGTATAACGAGATATTTTTTAAAATTCGTTCACAGTTTCCTATCTGCAAAAACCTGGTTCATCTGCAAGTTTAACACCTTTCATGCCTTATAGTTTGTGAGCCAAACAGTACTAATGAAAAGGGATTTAACTTTTCCTGACCCTGAGTAACAGTAATTATAAATGTCTTTGGATTTCAAGCTCATAACAAAGCCATCTGCTAGGCGTTTAAAAATTATTGTTATCAATCATCATCTTATGAATCTACAAATTTAACCATTTTTCTATCTTTTCCATAGTATCGTCATGTACTATAATACTTTCTAGAGTGGCCTCATATACAGATAAGTGAATTTCCTTTTTCTTTTCCTGGATGTACAATATTATTGTTTCATTAATATTGAAATTAGAGATGACAGCACTATAATTTAAGCCTAAATATTTATCTCACATACATATTTTCTTTATAACTATATTGCAGCCTTCTTGGATTTAGGAATAGTACGAAGTATTTCAGCACTATTCTCAATGAAATCACCAGTAAGAACTAAGAAAATGTTTAAAAAAAAAGTGGTATTAAATAGACCACAAAAGGATACTTTCTCCCCACCACTTCTGTATACATCTGTAAATGATTACAAAAGCACTATGAGAATGGATTTAGAGATGACAAATAAATTTTAGTGAGTAGGTGAATTTCTAAATATGGAATTCAAAAATAATGAAGCTAAATCTAAAGATCTAAAGACACTGAAGATGAAATAGGATCAGGTAACCAGAAGGGAAAGATACTGAGGGGGAAAAAATAAGATCAAGGGTATAAAGGGAAAAGTTAAAAGACAGAGTGGCCACTTAATACTATATTGAAGAGAAGATAGGTGAAAACAGACATTGTAAGGTGTGGAAGATAAGAAATAAAGTAGTTTACAATTGATGGTCTTAAAAGTGAAACAATCTACAGAAAAAAGAGAATCAGGCATATAATTTTGGGTTGAAGGAAAAGTTATGAAAGGCCTTTGTAGAGAACGTGATATAAAATCAATAAGATAAATCAAAAGAATATTAAAAGTATCAACATAAAAATGAGAAGAGATAAGATACCTTTCACAGCAGTGACTAGGGGAAAATTCTTAATAAAATGAGAAAAAGAAGTATGCATAAAAGATAAAACACAATTTCAAATACATGAGATAAAATAAATTTCAAAAGATAAAAATACATTTCAAGATCACATTTTGTCGATAAAGAAGGAGTCCTGCCAAATTACTTCTATGTTACATATATAGTTTTGATGCCTAAAGACAGGAGGACAAAAATAGAGAAAGAAAACGAAAGGCCAATTTCCCTATAAGTATCAATGGAAAAATTTAAATAAAATATTAACAGGGAGATTACAGCCATCTATCACAAAGATCATATACAATGACCAGGTGAAATTTGTAGCAGAATGCAAGTCTAGTTTAATATTAGGAAAAGTATAAAGAAACAACAAAAAAATCATATGATTATACTAATTTTCAGTAATGTCTACTTATTTTTGATCCCATTTGGGGTTTTCTTGGCAAATACACTGGAGTAGTTTGCCATTTCTTTTTCTAGTTCGTTTTAAGATGAAAAAACTGAAGCAAGCAAAATTAAATGACTAGGGTCAGAGAGCTAGTTGTTATTTACTATTTATCCTTCATTCTTGAAGAGGACCATTACGTCAAGGTGATGACGTCATGGCATGAAAGTGAATTGGATTTAAGTGAAGGAGGGCTATGCAAAGTCACCAAGCTCATTTTCTCCTCCAGACTCATCTGGATCTAAAGACAAGATCTGAAGATGGCCCTGGAAACAGAAGGAGATCTTGACTTTTTAACCCTAAGGTCTTTAACAAGTATCAGTTTGACTAAAGCAAAGCCCAATCAGTGATTAAGGCTAAGTAATAAAGGAGGCAAAGAATTGCCCCTTTTATTCAGTAGAAAAAAAAACATTTAAATCAATATGGGAGAAGAAGACTTTTGGGATTTCTGGCTAAAACAAAAATAATTGCTACATTCACTGAGACAATCAGGGCCCAAACAATAACCAAGTAGTGAAGCTTGGCTTGGGACCAATAATATTGTTGGTCAATCAATGAGAGTCAGAGTGATTTGGGTGTAAGGAATGGTCTTAGCCAGTAAAATCTAAGGTTTCAATGACCAAAAGTTACATTACTTAGGGCATAGCACCTACAGGTAGGGGTATGGTATTTATACAGCTAATTAGGTACTTGTCTGAGGCTAGATTTGAACTCAGGAAGATGAATCTTCCTGACTCCAGGCCTGATATTCTATTCACTGTGCCACTTAATTGCCCTGATTATATCAATGGACACAATAATAATTTCATCATAATTCCTATAGGAAACAATAAGGAGGGTGTTTTCAGGAAACCTAGAAGGCTTACATAAACTGATGTTAAGTGACATGAGAACATACAGTAACAGCAACATTTTAATGATGATCAAATATGAAAGATTTAGTGACTCTGATCAAGATAATGATTCAAGATAATTCCAAAGGAACCATGAAGAAAAAAGCTATCTACCTCCAGAAAAAAAACAACTGATTAACACTGAGTAAAGACTGAAGCATACATTTTCTACTTTATTTTTCTTGCTTTTTGTGTTTTATTTTGCAAAATGGTTAATACTTTTTATGACTTCACATGTATAATCAATATTGCATTGCTTTTCTTCTCAAGGGGTATGTGAGGAACAGAAGAGTGAAAGAATTTGGAACTTAAAGTGTAATTTAGAAATATTTAACATGATAAATAAGAAAATTCAAAAACTCAAATCAAAATATATTTCAAATATTTTTGTTCAAACGAAATCAGTATAACAAGGACAAAAAAGGAAATAGCACATTGGAAGATCTTTGCATCAAACATAGTCCTTGCCTTCAAGGATTTGATATTCTAATAGGTAAATGCAGCACACATACACACAAAAACAACTTACAAGATATATTCACTATGAATGGAAAGTAGTAACAGAGGAAAGGCATTAACAATGGGAATGAATCTAGCAGAACAGGGGATTTGAGCTGAGTCTTGGGGAAAAAGCAGACACGCTCTGAAGCAGAGGAGAGGAGGAGAAGCATTCCAGATATCCTGGACAACTAGTGCTACGTATACTTGTTAACTTGACCTCTGTAATCAGATGCAAAATAAAGTGAGCAAAACTGCAAAACAATTCACAAAATGACAACATTATAGAGAAAAACAAATTTGAAAGAGTTTAGAATTGCAATTAATGCTACAATAAACCATAAATCCAAAAGACTAATGATGAATCATGCTCCCCCCCAATTTCCTGTCAGATTGGTAATACACTTAAAATATGGAATGAGATATGAAAGTTTAGATATCACCAGTCTGGAAACTAGTGGTTGTTAAGATTTTGTTTTCTTTATTGCTCAATGGTGGATGGAGAGAGAATTTTTTTAAAAAAGATAAGGAAAAACTGAAACATACTTATAATTTAATTCAAATCAGACATTTATTAAGCACCTGTTATTTGAAAGACATTGTGTTAGGTCCTGGACATGCAGATTCAAATAATACAAGCTCTTGCCTTTAAGAAAATAAATAAGCACAATACAAAATACAGCAAAATCAGGATATAGGCAAAATTGAAGGACTAAGAGAACTTGTAATTGTGGGCATCTATACTGAATCTTGAAGGAACAAAAGGATCTGAACCAGTAGAAATGAGAAGAGTTAATTGTAGGTATCATAAGACTTAAATTTCCTCTCCAGTAGCTTTGATAAGACAATTTTATTAGGAAAAGCATGTGGCTAAATGAGGCTATTCCTTAAATATTAATATTTAACAGAAACCTCCAATAATTCAGATTATTTGTTGAGGGGTAAAAGAATTTGACTCAATTTTATGATAACTATTTGCTAATTATAAATTTCAAAGTTACCACTTTGAATAGTTGTTAATCAATTTACAACAATTTTTCCCCTTCTGCTATCTTTGGACATATGTTATTTTCTCTTCATTATCCTACCATAACTATTACAGGCTTATTTTTGAAACGCAAATCTTTCCCCTTTCCTTTGTGGAAGCTATAAATTTCCATTATAACTTTTCCCCTTTGATGTAACTAGAAACTATAATAAAGTTTTACCTCCTTGATCTTGTTTTGATGATTCTGACTGGTAGAAGTATCTATCAATTTATAACCCTTAAATAATTCTATATTACAAAGTGGGGAAAAGTTTATGCAAATATATGGAGAGAAAAGAGAGAATGACGAGATTGAGAAATGTCTAGTAGGCCAACAATCTGTTCAATCAACCAAAAAATATTTTTAAGTACCTACTCAAGTCCAGGTATTGGACTAAACAAGAGGATGTAAAAAGAAGTAATATGAAATAATGCTAGATTGGTCAGCTGAAGCTATATTAAAGAAAGCCATAGATGTTGGCTAAGGAGTTTGCATTTTATTCTAGTCAATAATGAGCCACTGAAGGTTTTTCAGTGGTCAGACAGAGCCTTTTATAAGGATTATTTTGGCAGCTGTGTGAAGCATGGATTAAGAAATGGAAAGACTAAAGATAAGGAGATAAAATTGTATTTATCATAATAGTTCAGGCAGAAGGCAATAATAGTCTGAACTAGGGTAGTGACAATGCCAATGAAATAAGAGAAATCTAGCCTGAAACTTAGCTTTTAAATACAAAGTAATTGTGATTGAGAGTTTTCAACAAAGATTATTAAAGTTCCTCAAATAAATTTTTGAAATGCAATAAAATGAATTAAAATATACATTATATTACTTAGCTGACAAAAATACAGAACTGAGACTATGATTTACTATGCTTAAATTTGAATTTATATAAATCACTTCAATAGAATGTATTAAACTAAACCATTAGATAAGAAATATTTATGTTGTATTCCCTTTAAGGAGAAAAAGAATCAAATATTTTATCTCCTTTTCTATCTCCACTAGACTTCCAAAAGGCTTACAGTTGTCCTAAAAAGGAGTAAATACACATCGTCTCTCAAAATTTCTGCTCTTTAATGATTGAGTCACAGAAAATAAATACGCAACTGTTATGAATTTAAAACCCCATGATTATTTATTTTCTTTGTTGGTAACTATTATTATTATTTTAAAGATAAAAAATGAGTTTTAATATCAGCTCAACTCTTTAACTTTTTTTAACCTTATCTAATTAATTCTTCCTCTTTTCTCTGCTAATCATAAATTGTCCCTTTTGTATGTGTGTGTATGTGTATGTAAACAATCTTTTCATGTTGCTTCCAATTCTTATCTTTCAATCTTCTCCTGAGTTCCTGAATTCACCAATCATCTCTGATGCAAATCTTTAGTTTTTAAAAATTGGCATGGAATAAAACAATGGTCTATTTATTCCCCTTATTCATTATCTTCCTGCTATTCAATAGTTAACAAGTATTTGTCAAAGCTTTATAGTCCTTCAGCAATACTTACTGGGAATACAAAGGTATGGTTCACTACCCACAGGAAGCAAATATGTTCCTCAACTCTAATGGTTTTATAACCACTACATTATAAAGTTGGAGACATCTAAGAGGTAGTCAATGATGTGAAACTGGTGCTTCAAGAGATGATGAAGATGGATATATAGACCTGAATATCATATACACAGAAATAAGTGAAGTTATTGGGAAGTAAAGAGATCATCAAGCAGGAGAGTACAGAGGGAAACGAAAATCCCAAAACAGATTCTTGAGGGACACCCATGGTTAGGAGGTATAATGTGAATAAAGATTTAGCAAAAGTAAGTCAGCTGTGGTTGGGCAGGTTCAAGAATGAAAGAGCAGTATCAGGAAACTAGAGGGGAGAGTATCCAAAAGAGATTGATCAACACTGTTAAAGGTTGTAGAGAAATCAAAAAGAATAAGAAAGTGATAAGAATTGAAGAAAAGCTATTAAATTTGGCATTTACAAGAATGATGATAATTCTGGAGAGAGCAATTTAAATTGAATAATGATGTTGGAAACTTGACTGTAGAAGTAATAGGAGAGAAATGAGAGACAGGTAGTGTAAGTGGATTTCTAAAGGAATTTAGTCTCTAACATGAAGAGAAGCAAAGAATCAAGAGATTTTTTTTTTAAAGAATGAGAGAAAAATGAGTGTTTTTAGACAGCAAGAAAGTACTGTAGGACGGGGGAAATTGGAGATTAATAAGAGAGATTAGAGAGAAGATAAAGATAATAAAAGGAAACAATCTTCCAAAAAACTAGATAGAATGTGTTCACATGGAAGCATTTAGAGTGGTTTGCTTTGCCAAAAAGGACCATCTCAACAAGTGATACAGGTAGAAAAAAAAAAAAAAAGGAAAATAAATCTGAGTGGTATGAAACAGTTACACTAAAAACAAACATGAGTAACTCCATTTTGCTTTTATCCATCATTGTGTGAAGCTAAATTTCATCTTATGAGTCACCTGATTTTGTCACAAGAATAATCCTTCCTGCCAAAAGTCACCCCCCCAATTTGTCACAAAATGAATCCCTCTCTTCTCACCTGTCTCCCAATACTTTCTCCACCCAACAATGACAAATCAAGTGTTCAAATCCCTATAATCCTGATCTTTACTTCCTTCAAACTAAAATATTAATTGTGAGATTTTCCTAGGTCCTTGCCTTTATCTAGAGTTTTAGATCCCAATTTTTGGTTTGTTTTTCAGCAAATGAAAATATTGCCAAATAAATAAGATCTTATCAGTCTTGCTGACAGAAAGGGGATAAAATTCTAAAGTAGAAGCTCCCAGCCAAGATGGGGAAGCTTACAAATTTGTTTATAGTAAAGAGTAAGTTTCATCTCAAATTATTTGGCTATATTTATGAAAATGATGAAATTGTATCCATTAAATATGTATTGAAGTTAATCTTTGAGTCAACTTAGTAACCACAGGCAATTCAAAGATTTCAATCATGCCTTACGAATGAATGCACAATATAGTTTGAAGGATTACTATAGTTAGCATTTTTCTGAGGTTTTGAGTCAACTAGCAGATATTTACTGTTATGTGTTCAGAATGTGATTATTCTTAATTTGGAAATGCAATGTTCTTATGTTTGGTCATTGCTAACAGAAGAACTAGCCCTAAGCTGTGACTAGTAAAATCTTGTTAATTTTAATTGACAGTGTTTTAAGTTTTGATTTCAGGTAAGACTGAGAGGCAGCTGGGTGGTCTAAGTGGATAGAATGCCAGGCATGCAGTCAGAAAGATTCATCTTCCTGGGTTCAAACACAGCCTCAGAAACATGCTGGTTATATAATCCTAGATTAGTCACTTCAGTTTTCTTATTGTAAAATGAACTGGAGAAGTCACTCCAGTATCTTTGCCAAAAAAATCTTAACTGGGTCACAAAGAGTTAGGCATAATTGAAAAACAACAATTGTTTGAACTGTTAGTGAGCCAGTAATGTTTGTCATTGCAATATTATATGTCAACAGAGTAATACAAAAATATCTGAGTTACTATAATAGGATGCAAGTATGAAAGATATTAACTGTTTTTATCTGAATTTATAGTCAATTTTATATCCTATTTAAGTAAATGAGTTCTTGACTTCTTTGTTACTAGTTATATCAGTTCCTTCTTTCAGGATGATATGGCAATAATATCATCAACGTGTATGTGTGTTTATGTGTGTGTGAAGACAAAGATGTAAAGTTTTCTAATTAAATGGAATTGTAAATTTTGAGACAGCAACAACAGACTTTTCTATAAGAACTAGGGCATATATCTATATTTATATAGGTATATTACTGGTTTCCAAATTTTTCTAATGGAATATGTAGTTCTGAAGTTTGTTTTAGTAATAAGTTCTCAAACTTGGAGTCTGTTAATTTTAAGAGATAGAAGGGTTCATTTTCCAAGTCAGGTCCTCATGATTTTTTTTTTTTTTTTTAAGATTCTTCAGTCTGTTGATGGCAGTTTCCATATCAAGTATAAAAGTTTAAATAAAGATAGAAACAGCAAGTGGTATGTAAAGACTGAAAATTATCTTAAGTTTCAAGTGAATTGTGGGTTCCTAATTTGATGTTTTTAATAGGATTAGAATCATGACTTGATGTAGTTTAACATATAAGCTAGTTATTGGAAAAGCAAACTTAGGAGGTTTTATTAAATAGTATTGAGTCTTATTACTGGAAGATTCTAGCAGACTTCCCTCGGAATCTCCACAAGTGACTTGGAGCCAGAGAAGATCTGTTAGGAGGAATCATTTTCTGAACTGCCCTGAGAATGAGATCTATTTCAAAATGTCCAGGGGAAGACAATTTTAGGAACCAGATGACTATATGAAACATCTAGGACTACAAGATGAAAAGGGCTGATTAAATAGCCATTGGGAGTGGATTTCAGGTTACAAAAAAACAAAAAAAAAAAAACACCTTAATGTTACTTAATATTGATTATCATTATTGCATTACTTCAACTTTTTTGTTTCATTGTATTTAAGTTTTATTGGTGACCTTGGTAGCATGTAAATTTCCTCTCTTAATATGGTCCATAATGAGCTATTCTCTGACTTATAGAATGACTTGATTTACTTATATTCTATTTAACAACATTTGTCTGCTTAGGGCTTATGTAAGATTATGATTCTGCTTTGTATTCTTTATGTCTCTCATTCTACCCCTTTGATGCTCCTTAAAGTAGATTTCCATTCTATCCAGAAATCCCTATAAAATAAAACTTTAAAGAATCCTAGGGTTTGAGTATTCCAGAATTAAAGGAAATAATGTTACATTAAAAGTGAGCATGAGTAAATCCATTTTGCTTTTATCCACCATTAGGTGAAGTTAAATTGCTGCTGCTTGTAAGTCACAAGATTAATCTCCCCCCCCCAAAAGGTCATTTGACTAAAACAATGTCACAAAACTAACCTCATTTTCCCTCTCATCCTCCCGATGCCCACCCTCAGAACAATGAAAAACCAGGTGCCAAAATCTCTATAATCCAGTTTTCCCTGTTTTTCATTCCCTATTAACTGTGAGAAACCAAATTTCAGTATCTTTGGCTTATAGAGAGACTTACTATGAATGCATTGCTAAATAAATCATTTGGAAGAAATGGCTTTTTTTACTACCATACTATGAGAAGAGGGAGTTCTTGTTGAATGGCCTCATCTTTTGGTTAAGCATGAAACAAGGTTCTCAGATGATTGGGTGGGAGAGAGAAACCATAAGTTTAAGAAAGAGTGAAAAATACGGACTAGCCAATGTGGTCAATGTGATAGTGAATGGAATAGGGAGGACAAAAGGGTTGTCTTATGAAGTGAGGGGTCCAGTTGGGATTATGTTATATAAATCTGTATTGCTCCAGTTGGCATAGTTTTGTGTGTCTGGGTGCTAGCTTAGGAGAATTAAAAATTAAATCATAAATTCAGGTTATAAACAAGTTTAATGGCACTTTTGTTCTTTGTTTTTGTTTTTTTTTTTTTTTTTTGCCATGAGGCTTATTCTGAACTAATGGCTCTGGGGCTCAAGGAAACTTTTTAAAGAGTTTAATCAAGGTCATAACAGCAAGGCCCAAAATCTTCCATGGGATTACAGTCATATTTCCTTTTCTTTTTTCTCCACACTGTATTCTACCAACCAGTACCTCAGGGATGTGAAAATTTAAATCTTAGAAGGGAATCAAGAGATAACTTGTTTCTCCACCATTTCATGTTAGAAAATCAAAGAAAACTAACACATCAGAGATGGGTTCTCTCACATATAAAAAGGGAAAGAAGAAAGAGGGAAATTGAATATTCTATGAAGAATTTTGTCTGAATGCATTACCTCAACTCTTCTCCACTTACTCCCCCCTTTTATAAACTTCCTAAAGCCTCGGTCCCCAATGAAAATACCCTTTAATGAATTTCATTTGAATATGTTAAGTTGTGGGAGGAGGGGTGTTTTTCTTGGGGGGGGGGGGTGTACAGTGGAAGGTCAGATCTCTCACCTACTAGGAATGCTAATTTATCACATAATTATTCATTTGGAAAAGTATTGGCCACCAAAAATAGAAATTCAGAAGGGGAGGAATAGTTAAACTCTCCCTTTTCCATTTAAAAATCACAACCTCAAATAAGAAGGCAGGGAATTTCTCTTTTGTGGTATCCAAACTCCTAGGCAAAATGTCTTTTAAAAAAAAATACAAAACCTGAACTAAAGACTTTCTGGTTCTTTAACTCAGGCTGAAGAAAATTTCAGTAACCCTTTGTTATCAAAATAGTGGTCAGATCTACATGGTAGATGGGAGTACTTATTATCAGTCACCTTAATTGCTAAAACAAATCACAATATGGGTGATCCTATGGAAAGTCACAATTCACAGAAGATGTGGCTTAAAAATAACTCTTAACATTGTATTCAGATAAAGTTACAAGAGATCTGGGTAGTCTCAAGAGAAGAAAGGCATGTTACTCTAAAAATCTAGAAAAATCTGAAAATTCCTGGGTAAGTCAACAACTGAAAAAGCAAGATTGCATTTTTGGAACAGATACTACCATTATAGATACAAAGTGAAAGTGAGTTAAATTTAATAATATAACAATGCATTTTCAACTTTCATATTAAAAGACAGAAATATAAAATGGTTTCTATGGTAATTTTGAAGTTACGCAAACCATTTCCATTGTTATTTGCTTTCACTTCCTTATAAAGATCAAAACATTATTATATAGATCATTTAAATATATTAACAAAGCAATGTCACAAATATATAAAATGCATTTGGCATAAATTTAAAACAATAGTTTTTTCCCACTTCTCTTCAGTCCACCACCTCCAATAAAAGATGGCTAGAAAGGAATAAGTAATGGTGAATTAATTTCTATTTTTCATAATGTGAGACGCAAAATATTTTGACAAAACCAAAAAATTTGAACTCGGAGTAAATAAAAGTTTGGTTTTTTGGTGGCCCCTTTTTGTGGGAATATTACGTCTGTGATCTCAGCCCAATAGAGAATGACTGTCAAAGGCATTCTGTCAAAGAAACATCCTTTACCAAAGAATACTGATAATTTAACTGCAATTTATATTCTCAGGGAGTTACCAAAAACAGAGAAGTCAAATGAATTGTCAGAGGTCACAAGACTAGTATACAGAAACAGTACTTGAAATTTGGATTCCTTTATTTGAAGCCAACCCTCTATTCATAACTGCCATGATCAATATATAATAAGAATACTACAAGTAAATACTGACATTACTATCCCATTAACACTTGAGCTAAATCAATTGTTTCCCAAAACCACCACCAACTGCCTTCATATGATACCCCACAAGTATTTAGTAAAATGAAGCATGCCAGAGTTTGAAATGGGGAAGGAAAAAGGGCAGATTTTCTCAAAACAAAATAAACAATTAAAAACAATTCCATTTAGTTTATTACAAAAAAATTAATTGTTGCAATATTTAATCTTTTATTTTTATTTATTAATGAAATAAAATGACTGGATATTAAAATGTATACCAATTTTGTACAAGAAGGCAGTCTTACAAAAGATAATGGATTTTTAAAAATAGTCATATGATAACATATTGAAAAATGTTAGGACACTATATTTAAGCACCAAATTTATGAGAATAGCAAAATTTAAAAGCTTAAATCACAACACAATGTCTGAAAAACTTAACAATTCCTTGTTCTAATTAGTTAGCTTAGTAAAAAAAAAACTGAAGGTAGATTTTTTTTTTTTCTGAGAAAAGCAATCCTGGTCACATATTAGAAAGACAAAACTGCCTCAATTTTTTTTTAAAATGTCAATAAAATATGTAGCATTTTGGAGAGGATCATCAGCTACAAATAATTCTTTAGCTGACAAATGTCAGAAAAATGGAATGAAGAAATATGAAATTATAAATATGGGACTATAATAATGCTAAACACTAGTTTTATAATGCTGGAAGGAATATTCAGACAGATTTCATTATCAGAAAACTAATAATTAAATACAAGATTTAAACAATGAAACTAAGATGTAAAGAGGAAGAAATTACCTTTAATGTCTTTCCCCTAGAAAGCTCAATAGTTTACATATTTAAAATCTAGTAAAGAAATCAAGCCAATGTTACTCTACTTCTAGGTAAAGCATACATGCATACTAAGATAATTTTCAATCTAAAAAATAGTCAAGACCTATTTGGAATACTTTATTTTTAGCACTTTCCTTCATCTCCAAGTACTAATAGCCAATATATTTAAGGGCCTACAAAGTAATATGTAAATGGTCTTGGAAGAGGATAAATGACTTCGACAATTTAAAAACAAACTTTGTAATTAACTAAATGTTAAAAGTAGCACATACAACCTATCCATGCTTTATATAACCTGTAACAAAAAGGCCTGTGCAGAATCAAAATGCTAAGTCACTGAGGACATTTGAGGGCATTAAGATTTAAAAAGCTTAAAACTGCACTAAATTGTTGCAGATTGGAATTAATCTAACGATGTATACACCACTACTAAAACCATGGCATTCAATCCCACCCTTATTCCATAATATGGACAGATTTTAAAGTCACCTATTTAAATTTGGTATAAGAATTTTTTGCAGGAAAGTTACACTTTAGGAAAAATTGATAGAAGATATGGGATGACAGGATGGATGACAGAATGTGGAAAACAATACAGTGGCAAGGACACAGGAACAATGCAAGGGTTGGGAAAGGCCGGATAGAGATAACAATGATAAATATAGAAGAATAAATGCAAAATTGCTTGGGGAATCAGGTCAGTCTAAGGAAATGGGAGAAGTGAAAACAGGTTTAGGGCAGACTAGTTGGAGAAGACACATGACAGAACAGCTTTAAAGAAATCCGCTGTGGCATAAGAGGGGCAGGAAAGGACGGACAGGAGGACATTCTCTGCAATTCAGTACAAATTCAAAGCCTTTGTGAGAAGGGGATGGAGGGGGGAAGGAGGGAAGAAAGGCTTGAGATAAAGATCCTTTTGAAAAGCAGCTAGGATGAGGGGGTGGAGATGGGATGGCAAAATGGGGAGGGGGGGCCGAAAGTGGGGGAAGGACACAGCTGCCGAAGTCTCTAAAACAAGATCAAACCCATCCCGGACTGCGACATGACGACTAGGGAGAAAGAGAGGGAGGGATACGCAAGGGCACGAGTGACAAAAAGGGCCCACCTGAGCCGGGCCCGGGGGGCCAGAGGAGGTCCTGGCCTCCGGCTTATGTCACCGCAGCCGCAGCCCCGCAGGGAGTCAGCCTGGCCCGGCTCCTCTGTTTCCTTGGGCCGGAGGGAGGCTCTCCAAGTCCTCCGGATCCCCTGACCCCGGGGAAGGGGGCCCGTAGCCCCAGGAGGCACCGCCCCCAACCCCAAACTGGAAGGAGCCAAAGAACTGAGGATCCAAGTAAAGAAAAATCCTCTCACCGAGACCCGCAGTGGGTCCGAGCCGTGAGCAGCGCAGGTTCCTTTACCCACTGCCCCCTCCGCCACCGCCTCCTCCCCACGTAGGGCGGCTGCTACAAGACCCCGCCCCACCCAACAAGGTGGCGGAGGCAGAGGCTCCTGCAGCGCCAGAGGCTGCGCTCCTGAAAAGCCCCTCCCTCTCTGTCTAACCTAGGCCAATGGGCTTAAAGAACCTCTGCCAAAGAAAGCTAGGCACCCAATCCAATTGGGAAAAAGAAAGGGGATGTGGAGGTTTGAGTGGGCGGGGCGGGGCATAGGAGGAAGAAGGAAGCTATGTCTGAAACTCCTCCTCCCATGAGAAGAACTGCTTCGGTTGGTCGAAAGCTGAGAAGTAGTTTATCATCAGCCTTTTTTCCAGGATGCTCATTTACTAGGACAGGGAAGGCTCAGCGGGGGGGCAGGGTTCTGCAGTGGTAGGCGGTGCGTCTGGGCTGTACCAGGGCAATCAAGGGTCGGAGCACCAAGAGAAACCTAGGACACGTTCTACACTGCAGAGGTGCAGAGACTAAGGAAATAATATGTGGCAATTGCTTTGTTATATAGCAGGATTCTATGGGGAAACATAACTAATACTTTATTTCCACAGGGACAAATAAATATTTTTTTTCATCTTCAGTTCAGCAACTGTCAGACAAAATTAACAAAGAAAAATAACAAGTATCCAGTTGTCTTCCCTCCTAGCTAAGGAAGGCAGCATTGCCCAGATTGTCACTGCATTCTCTCCCACCATCCAAATGATGTAATTTGTCTAGAACTGAGATAAAATAGAGACGTGTAGTGGAATAAAAAGAATTCAGAGAAGCACAGACGATTTATACGAACTTATGCAAAGTAAGTTAAGTAGAAAAATTATTCATAAAAGATGACTAAAAAGTACACATACAGGGAAAACTGAACATTCTGCAATAATAATAATAACCAAGTTTGGTCCTGAGAAGGGATGAGAAGATGCACCTATATTGCTTCTTTGTAAAGATGAGGACCGTGAAGATGGAATATTACATATATTGCCAAACATGGTGGATGTGTTGGTTGGTTTTGCTGAACTACTTCCCCACCCCCTCTTCCCCTTTCTTAAAATGTTTGTTATAATGGATGGCAGGTTGACAAAGGAAATGAAGGCTACAGAACTGAATAGGATATTAAATATCAACATAAATCTGATAAAAATTTAAAATATGTTAAATATATTTATATATAATGTAGTAAACATTATATATATTTAATACATAATACTTATATATTTAAAGGAAGCATTCTCTTGATGCAATAACTTTATGATCTTTATTCAACTAACTATGAAGTAATCTTTCTTGGGAAATAAGGAGACTGGTTTACATGTCTAACATTCTTTTGAGTTACCATCTTGTTTGTAAGTTTAAATTTTAAAGAGGAGAACTTTGTTCTATTAGAGATTGAAAGGTTCAGTGAAGGGAAGGGGAAGAACCAGAGGATCTCTTTTTGTACATTTGGTCACTTTAATTTTAGGGGTAATCATTTGACTAATTAAAATAATGAGGAAGCTTCTGAAAACTCTGCCTGATTTATAGGAAATTATGAATGACTCAAAATATACTCTAGTCCCCTTATTTCTTGGAGTACACCTTGCTAAAACATATTTTCTTTCCTACTACAGAAGTTTCCACAGTAAAATAAGACACTCTTTTCTGGTTTTAAATTTCATCTTCAGCCAGTTTCCAATAGACTACATACAAATAGATCTATTTTCTCACTAAGGTGCCGTTGTCCAGCAACTCATCCATTCCTGCACATAAGTTTATATTTATCCCCATATTGAACCAGCACTGCATTCCTGGCATAAATCCAGTCTGGTTATAGTTGTGATATAGGTTCCTGTACTTTCCTTGATAATAGCTTATTTAAAATTTTTCATCAATATTCATTAAGATGATTAACCTGGGATTTTCTTTCTCTGTTTTGACTCTCTCTTGTTTAGGTATCAAGACTATATTTGTGTCAAAAAAAGAATTTGTTAGAATCCCTTCTTTTGTCTATTTTTTTCAATGTATGTAGCATTAGAATTCATTGTTCTTTATTGTTTAGACAAAATGCAAAATTCATTCCAATGAAAAACTCTAGAAAGCATAGGAATAAATGGATCTTCCTAAAAATAATTAGTATCTTTTTAAAATCAAGAGCAAACATTATTGGTTACAGGGATATCCTATAAAGAGCCTTTCTAATAAGTTCAAGGACAAGGCAAGGATGACTCAATTATCACTCAATATAGTAATAAAAATGCTAGCAATAACAAGAAGACAAGAAAAATTTAAGGATTAAGAATGGGGAACAAGGAAAGACTTTCACTTTTTGCAAATGGCATAATGATACTTAGAGAACTCTGAAGAATCCACTAAAAACTAGTTGTAATAATTAACACCTTTATCAAAGTTGCAGCATGTAAAATCAACCAAATAAAATTATTAGCATTTCTATATGTTACTCCCTGCCTAAAAAACAAAAACAAAAATAAAAACTGAGCAGGATGAGATTAAATTACATTTAAAATAACTACAAATAGTATAAAATACTTGGGAAGCTACCTGTCAGGATACATCCAGGAACTATATAAATATAATTACAAAATGTTTTTCACATAAATACAACTCCAAACAATTGGAGGAAAATTGCTTATGGGTAGGCTGAGCCAATATAATAAAAATGACTATATTATCTATATTATTTTATTCAGGGCCATACAATGAAATACCTAAAGAATTATTTTTTTGAATTAGAAAAAATAATAACAAAAATCATTTGTAGGAACTCCTTTAGCCTAGTTTCAGCTTTATGAAATGAAATGCTCCTCCCTAATTGAAATCATCTCCATGTTACTCACTCAAATCTTACCTGACACCACTTCCCTCAGTTTCCTCTTCCATAACTGGAGGTCTAGACGGAGGATGGAGTACTAAATTCATGGAAGACTAGTACTCCTGATATGAGAGCTTGCCAAGCCCTTTTCAGGGCTGCTCATTCACCTTTGGAGGCCACCTGTCACCCAACTCTCACCTGTGGTTCAATAGCATGTACAGTGACCATATCCCAGTAAAACCCTTTTAGAAGAAGTTATACCAGGTTTAGGGTACCTGATAGGCCTAATACCTGTGGGTGAAGTAAGTGGATGTCTATCCCAAGCATGTGAAGACATCCCCCTGGTAGATGATAGATGAGAACAATTTATTTTAATGGTCATGAAGGCAACTGGCAGGCACTGGGAAGTACTTAGAGCTTGGTCAGACATTAAAGATGATAAAATCATTTACTCTATCTTGGATCATGACCCACTGTCTTGACTTTTGGAAATGAGATTGAGGCTGAAAACTTTGTGTAATTCTGTCTCACTTAAATCCAATTTATTGACACATCAAGATGTTATATCATGATCCCACTGGTTCTCTTTAAAAATGAAGTACAAACAATAAAAACAATAGAGGGGAGAAACTAGACTTTTGGGCTCACTTTGCTCTACATCTGCTACTCTGCTTGGTTTCAATACCATGGAACAAGTTTTCTCTGTGTTGAGTACTCTCAGGTGTTTTCTCCTTCCTTTGCCACTTTCCTGCCTGACACATGATGTTGTTGTTCATTTGTTTCAGTCATATCTCATCCCTCATGAATCAATTTAATGTTTTCTTGGAAAATATACTGGCATGGTTTACCATTTCCTTCTCCAACTCATTTCACAGATGAGGAAATTGAAGTAAGCAAGGTTAAGTGATTTGCCCAGAGTCACAAAGCTAAGTGTCTAAGGCTAGATTTGAATCCAGGTCCAGGTCTGACTTTAGGCCCAGCCCTCTATCAACTACACCACATAACTGCCTGAAAAGGAAAAGGGATATACTCCAATTGAAAAACATACTAGGAACTTTATAAATGTTCTTTTTGGATTGAATTGGACAAAACAAGCATACCCCTGACCCAGCAATATTACTACAAGATTTGTATCTGAAAGAGATCAAAGAAAAAAGAGAATGACTCACATGTACAAAAATATTTATAGCAGCTGGTGGCAAACAATTGGAAATTGAAGGGATACTATCAATTAAAGAATTACTGAAAAAGCTGTGGTGTCTAATTGTAGTAGAATACTAATGTGCTATAAAAAATGATAAATGGGAGTGATTTCAGAAAAACTTGAGATTTCAGAAGCTAATGTAAAGCGAAGTAATCAGAACTAGAAGAACATTATACATAATAACAATATTGTAATGATAATCAAATGTGAAAAACCTAGCTACCATGATCAATATAAATCTACAATTCCAAAGGACTCATGATAAAAATGCTATTCAGTCATAGAAAGATCTCTAAGAACAAGTTGAAAAATATGTTTTTTGAATTTTCTTTTTCTTTTTTTTTTTGCTTTTTCTGTCCCAACATGGCTAATGTAAAAATGTTTTGCATGACTTCATATGTAGAATAGGTATCAAATTTCTTTCCTTCTCAATGAGGATAAGAGAGATTGAAGGGAGAGAATTTTAAACTGAAATTAAAATTTAATAAAAAAGAATTTATCATATTAATTCATTGTTTATATTATCTTTTAGCAAAGTCTAGTTTTCCTATTTATTTCTTTTAATTAGGTCTCTTTTTGCTGTTGTTTTACCTGATATTATGATTGCTATCCCTGACTTTTTTATTTCCTTAGGTTGAGGGAAAAGGGAAAAATAAGATGAAATGATATACACAATAATCATAGTTGTGAATGGGAATGAGATAAAAATGGAAATCTAGAAGATGGAAACAGATAGCAGAGTAGATTGAAAACCAAAATCCTACGATATATTGTTTACCATATATGAAAAAAGATGGACAGTCAATGATGAAGAAATATTTGGAACACTTTTAGCAGCAAATAAAAACTTAAAAAATTATTTTTTTTTCAAACAACAGAAATGTAGAAGGATTGTATAAATGCAGTAGCCAAAATTATTGCAATACAACAATAGAGTGACATCAGAGAGATGGCTAAGAGATTTCTTTCTAAATGTACACAAGGAGAGAGAAGTTAAGGCTGATATCTTTGGGAAGGAAACAGTGAAGTGGCAGCCATTGGACAGAATTTGTCAATGGCCTGATTATATGTAAATCAATGATTTTGTGTGTGTGTGTGTGTGTGTGTGTGTGTGTGTGTGTGTGTGAGTGTGAAACTACATTATTAACCAAAGTTAGAAACCTTTGGTGGTGAGAGGAGTACTATTGATGAAAATGCCTATGAGAAATGGTCTCCAAAGAGGGATTGGAAATTTATGTTGTGTGGCCTAGAGGATTTAGTGCTTGAAAAATCTATTTGTCCCACATTGGAAGGGAAGGAATTTGGGAACAACTGTTCCAGAAGGGAATGGGGAGACACAGTGAGGAGATTTTAAGAAAGAAAAAGCCTACCATGGAGTCAGTGTCTTCTCTGATTTGCAATAATTGACATTAATTTACAATAGAAAAGAGAAATAATACAGAGAGTGAAAAAATTCTTTTTGGAAAGGGGCAGAAAAATAAAGTTAAAAATAATGAACAGGAATGATTGGAGTGGAAGAAAGAAAGGGAGAATACTTGAAAGAGAAATAAGAGACTAAGAATTACATAACCAAAATAAAAGTAAGAGACAAAAAGGAACTAATAGGTAAAAGCCCAAAGGGAAAGGGTAATAAATCAAAAAAAAAAAAA
>JAJPUD010019540.1:8190-26362 GCA_023553655.1 Myrmecobius fasciatus | reverse complement strand
TGTCAGTGGGCAGCCTTGTTTCACTCCTGATCTTATTGGGAATGGTTTTAGTTTGTCTCCATTACATATGATGCTTGCTGATGGTTTTAAATAGATGCTACTGATCATTTTAAGGAAAAGCCCATTTATTCCTATACTCTCTAGTGTTTTTAATAAGAAAGGGTGTTGGATTTTGTCAAAGGCTTTTTCTGCATCTATTGAGATAATCATATGGTTTTTGTTAATTTGGTTATTAATATAATTAATTATGCTGATAGTTTTCCTAATATTGAACCAGCCCTGCATCCCTGGTATAAATCCTACTTGGTCATAGTGTACTATCCTGGGGATGACTTTCTGTAATCACATTGCTAAAATCTTATTTAAAATTTTTGCATAAATATTCATTAGGGAAATTGGTCTGTAGTTTTCTTTCTCTGTTTTTACCCTACCTGGTTTAGCTATCAGCACCATATCGGTCTCATAGAAGGATTCTGGCAGTATACCTTCTGTCCCTAATTTCTCAAATAGTTTGTGTAGTATTGGAATCAATTGTTCTTTGAATGTTTGGTAGAATTCACATGGAAATCCATGTGGCTTGTTCTATTTCTTTTTCTAATATGGGACTATTTAAATAATTTATATCCTCTTCTGTTAACCTCGGCAATCTATATTTTTGTAGGTATTCCTCCATTTCATTCAGATTTTCAAACTTACTGGCATAAAGTTGGGCAAAGTAACTCCTAATTATTGCTTTAATTTCCTCTTCATTGGAGGAAAGTTCTCCCTTATCATTCTTGAGACTAACAATTTGATTTTCTTCTTTCCTCTTTCTTATCAAATTAACTAACGGCTTATGTATTTTGTTGTTTTTTTCATAGAACCAACTCTTAGTTTTATTTATTAACTCAATAATTTTCTTATTTTCAATTTTATTAATTTCTCCTTTTACTTTTAGAATTTCCAATTTGGTATTTAATTGAGGGTTTTTAATTTGTTCTTTTTCTAGTTTTTTTTTATTAATAAGCCAAATTCATTGATCTTTTCTTTCTCTATTTTATTCAAGTAAGCATCTAGAGATATAAAATTGCCCCTTAAAACCCCTTTGGCCGTATCCCACAAATTTTGGTATGTTGTCTCCTTATTGTCATTCTCCTGGATGAAATTATTGATTGTGTCTATGATTTGCTCTTTCACCCATTCATTCTTCAGGATTAGATTATTTAATTTCCAATTACCTTTTGGTTTATTTTCTCCTGGCCTTATATTGCATGTGATTTTTATTGCATCATGATCTGAAAAGGATGCATTTACTATTTCTGCCTTTCTGCATTTGATTTTAAGTTTTTTATGCCCTAATACATGGTCAATTTTTGTATACATTGCATGGACTGCTGAGAAAAAAGTAAACTCCCTACTGTCTCCATTCAACTTTCGCCATAGATCTATCATACCTAACTTTTCTAACAATTGGTTTATCTCCCTAGTTTCTTTCTTGTTTATTTTGTGGTTTGATTTATCTAATTCTGAGAGAGCAAGTTTGCGATCCCCCACTAGTATCGTTTGGCTGTCTATTTCTTCTTGCATCTCTCTTAATTTCTCCCCTAGGAATTTGTGTGCTATTGCACTTGGTGCATATATATTTAGTATGGATATTGCTACATTATCTATGGTACCATTTAATAAAATATAGTTTCCTTCCTTATCTCTTGTGATTAGATCTATCTTGGCTTTTACTTGATCTGAGATAAGGATTGCTACCCCTGCTTTTTTTTGTTCACCTGAAGCATAATAGGTCCTGCTCCAGCCTTTTACCTTCATCCTATATGTGTCACTTTGTTTTAGATGTGTTTCTTCTAGACAACATATTGTGGAATTCTGGTTTTTAATCCAGTCTGATATCTGCTTCCGCTTTACGGGAGAGTTTATCCCATTCACATTGACAGATAGAATAACTAATTCTTTATTTCCTGCTATCTTATTTACCCAAGTTATATTTCCCCCTTTCCTTTCCCCTTTCTCTTTTCCCCTCTCCTCAATACTTTGCTTTTGATGACCCTCTCCCCCAAACAATACTCCACCCTTTAGATCCCTTCCCCCTGTTTTTACTCCTTTCCCCTGATTCTTCTATTTTCCCTTCTATTAGTTTATCCCTTTCTTTTCCTCCTTTCCTTCCCCCTTCCCTCTAGCAACAGACAAGTTTCTATGTCAAATCAAGTGTCTGATATACACTTTTAGAGCCCAACCTGATGAGAGTAAGGTTTACACAATGCTCAACTCCTTCTCCTCTTTCTCTCAATTATATTAGGGTTTTTTTTGCCTCTTCAAGAGATTTTACCTTGTTTTTACCTCCTTTTTTTTAGATCTAATTTTTACCACTTTTCCCCTCTCTTCCCCACTCTGACAACCTATCCCCCTCTAGTTCTTTTTCTTATTATCATAGTAATAT
This sequence comes from Myrmecobius fasciatus, assembly GCA_023553655.1. Lineage (NCBI taxonomy): Eukaryota > Metazoa > Chordata > Mammalia > Dasyuromorphia > Myrmecobiidae > Myrmecobius > Myrmecobius fasciatus. The sequence goes on along the minus strand of JAJPUD010019540.1, from coordinate 23,934 downwards.
CTAGTTAATTATACCCCCAAACTTTAAGCATCCCCCTAGTAGAAATAAAGTTCTCAAGAGTCCTTTCCTTTTTTACCTTTTTATGCATCTCTTGAGTTCTGTGTTTGGATGTCAAATTTCTTGTTCAGATCTGGTCTTTTCATTAGAAATAGGTGAAATTCACCTATATCATTGAATGACCATCTTCTTCCCTGTAGGATAATGCTCATTCTAGCTGGATAGGATATTCTTGGCTGTAATCCAAGTCCCTTTGCCCTTTGGAATATCTGGTTCCAGGCCCTTTGATCCTTCAATGTGGAGGCTGACAGATCCTGTGTGATTCTAATTATTGATCCTCGGTATTTGAATTGTTTCTTTCTAGCTGCTGGCAGAATCTTTTCCTTGGTGCTATAGTCCTGAAATTTAGCCACGATGTTCCTTGGGGTTTTAATTTTGGGGTCTCTTTCAGGAGGTGATCAGTGAATTCTTTCAATGGTGATTTTGTCCTTTGATTCTACAATCTCAGGGCAGTTTTCTTTCAGGATTTCCTGGAAGATAGTGTTTAGATTCTTTTTTTCATCATGGCTTTCAGGAAGTCCAATAATCCTTAGATTGTCTCTCCTAGATCTATTTTCCAAGTCAGTTGTTTTTCTTAGGAGATATTTCATATTGTCTTCTAATTTTTTCATTTTTTTTATTTGACAGTTTCTTGAAGTCTTATTGAGTCATTCACTTGCATTTGTTCAATTCTTATTTTTAAAGTGTTTTTTTCCTCAGTTACCTTTTTAAGCTCCATTTGTAACTGGCCAATTGAATTTTTTTGTTCATTGCACTCTTTTTCCACTTCACTAATTTTATTTTTCAATAGATTGGTGTCTTTTTCATATCTCTTTTGCAGGGCATCATATCCTTGTTGTAAGATACTGTATCCTTCTTGCACTAATTTCAATTTATTTTCTCATTTATCCTCCAGTTCTTTTATTAGGTTCTTTAAGCAATCTTCCAGAAAGGCCTTTTGAAACGGGGACCAGTGATGGTCCTTGCTGATTCCCTCTGGAGTTATGTCTAAAGGAACCTCTGGATCTGGGGTCTCCTCCTCTTTCTCTTTGTAAAAGCTGTCTATGGTGAGAGCTCTCTTTTGCCTCTTCATTTTTTTTTTAGACAGCATGAATATCTCTTTAAGGTAGGGGAAAAAAAAAAAAAACAGCGGCTGAAATGGCTCTTAAACGGCCGGCTGAAGATTTTGCCCTGAGGCTCTTCAGTGAATTAATTTAAGGTGCTGGGCCAGTGGGGGCTAGGACTAAGTCCGAATTATTCCTTAAACAAGGCAAGTTTGCCAGAACACCTGCCCCTAATCAGGGCAGAGTGTCCCAAGTGCCTCAGATAAACTCCAGGTGTTTGGAATTTGGAGTTTGGAGTTTGGAGTTTTTTGCCAGTCTGAGCTGAGCTGAGCTGAGTCCCACCCTCACTTCTGGCCTCCACCAGAGTTCTCTGACACCGGAGTCCTCTGTTTATCCCTCTGTTCAAGCTAGACAAACCTGATGTGAAGTTTTTCAGAGATATCTGCAAGCAGTATGCAAATATTTCCTGATTCGTTGACTTGAAGATCAGTTCAGAGGCTTATTTTATTGTTGATTTGAGAGAAGTTCGGAGGGGGATGCAGAGAGTCACCTTTTCACTCCGCCATCTTGGCTCCGCCTCCTGTTTGTTCCTGTTTTTAAGCAGTTGTTTTCTTCAGACAATTTTTTCCTTCATATTCCAAGCTGTTGTCTCATGTATACCTCTCATTTCCTTTCTTGTGTTTCCTTCTATCTCTCTTATTTGCCTTTTAAAGTCTTTTATGAGCAATTCCAAGAACCCTCTTTGGGCTTGAGACCAATTCATATCATTCTTTGAGATTTTTTCCATGGACATTTTGTCCTCATCTGAGTTTGTATTTTGGTCTACCCTGTTACCATAGTAGCTTTCTACAGTCAAGGTTCTTTTTCTGTTTCTTGCTTACTTTTTTTCTCTTCTTTAGGAATGATTTTTTTTTTGTTTTTTTTTTTTGTTTTTTTTTTTTTACTGTTATGATTGAGTTCTGCTTCTGGGGTAAAGGGAGCACTGACCCAAACTTCCTGTGCCCCTCTAAGCCTTGGCTTTGAGCACAGGGAACCCTTGTGTTTGTAAGAGATAGCTTTGCCTGCTCTTTTCAGAAAACTCCTTTGTTCCTCAGAGTTTGCCTCCTGAACTGAGACTGAAAACTGATGCATTGATCTATGTTCCTCTATTGAACCAAGACTGAGAGTCTTAGGTGCTGATTTGCTGTGGTTCAGATCCTCTCACCAGCTTTCCCAGAATCTTTCTGAGCTGTGCTAAACACTGTTTACACCCTAGTGAGACTGAACTTTCTTGAAGTTTTTCCAGTCTATCTTGAGTTGGAGAGTAGTTTCATTTCATCAGACTCTGTTCAAAGGGTTGCTTTCATGTCATCTTGGAGGGAAACTGGGAGAGCTTGAGCAGCTTCCTTGCTTTACTATGCCATTTCAACCCCAACCCAGATTCAATGAACTTTTAAAAAACTTAAAAACTTCAATAATATTTAATTTTCCAAGTACATGCAAAGATATATTTCAACATTAATTTTTGTAAGACTTAGTGTTCTAAATTTTTCCCCTTCCTTACTTAGATTCCCCTTACCCAAAAATAGCAAGCAATCTAATATAGGTTGTCACGTATCAAAGTGCAATACTTTTAAACTTTTTTCCATATTTTTCATATTGTACAAGAAAAATCAGACCAAAGGGGGAAATTATGAGAAATAAAAATAATGAACAAAGAAAAAAAATTGAAAATACTATACTGGATCCACATTTAGTCTCCATAGTTCTTTCAGGATGAGACTGGCATTTTCCATCTGAAGTCCATTGGAATTGCCTTGAATCATAGCATTGTTGAGAAGACGCAAGTTTATTACAGTTGACCATCACATACTGTAGCTATCACTGTGTACACTATTTTCTTGCCTTTGCTGACTTCACCCAGAATCAGCTGGTGTAGGTCTTTTATTAGGATTAAATTAATAATTAGTGATTAAATAGTTTTTTCCACCCCATCATATACACTCCATCCCAGTGATTTTGAATCCCCAAGTTGCCATTGTTTAAATCCAGTTCTTCATCCTTTATTAACTTTTTACTTATTCCTATTTCCCTCATTTCAACTTCCTTAACTTCATATTCTAAAAATAATTCATTCTTCCACATAGATTTCTTTTTTTTTAAATTAAAGCTATTTATTTGTATGGCATATGTATGGGTAGTTCCCCAGCACTGATCTTTACAAAGCTTTCTGTTACAAGTTTTACCCCCCAGTCCGCTCCCCTCCCCTAGATGGTAGGAAGTCCACTACATGTTATTAATATTAAAATACTTGACAAGTTGTGCATGAAAAATCCTATCTACAAGAAAAAAAGAAAATCAGAGAAAGGAAAAACAACGTAAGCAAACATCAATGAGAGCATGAATATGTTATGTTGTGATCCATATTTCATATCCCTCTGTCTGTGTGTATATGGTTTTCTTCAGTGAACAATTGAAACTGGTTTGAGACAATTCTTTGTTGCAGAGAGCCATGTCCATCAGAATTGATCATCATATAGTATTGTTGTTGCTGTGTATAATGATCTCCTGGTTCTGCTCACTTGACTCAGCATCAGTTCATGCAAGTCTCTCTAGGCCTCTCTGAAATCGTCCTGCTGGTCGTTTCTTACAGAACAATACTATTCCATAACATTCATATAATTTATTCAGCCACTCTCCAATTGATGGATATTCATTCAGTTTCCAGATTCTAGCCACTACAAAAAGGGCTGCCACAAACATTCTTGCACATGAGGGTCCCTTTCCATCCTCTAAGATCTCTTTGGGATATAAGCCCAATAGAAACACTGCTGGGTCAAAGGGTATGCACAGATTGATAACTTTTTGAGCATAGCTCCAAATTGCTTTCCAGAATAGTTGGATCTGTTGACAGTTCCACCAACAATGTATCAGTGTCCCAGTTTTCCCACATCCCCTCCAGCATTCATCGTTATCTTTTCCTGTCATTTTAGCCAATCTGACAGGGGTGTAGTGGTACCTCAAAGTTGTCTTAATTTGCATTTCTCTGATCAATAGTGATTTTGAGCAACTTTTCATATGACTAGAGATGGTTTTAATTTCATCCTCTGAAAATTGTCTGTTCATATCCCTTGACCATTTATCTATTGAAGAGTGGCTTGAATTCTTATATATATGAGATTATTCTCTATATATTTTAGAAATGAGGCCTTTATCAGAATCATTAAATGTAAAGATGATTTCCCAATTTGATGCTTCCCTCCTAATCCTCTCTGCATTAGTTTTATTTGTACAGAAAATTTTTTTAACTTAATATAATCAAAATTATCTATCTGGTGTTCAATTAAGAGTTCCAGATCTTCTTTGGACATAAATTTATTCCATCTCCACAGGTCTGAGAGGTAAACTATACTACGTTCCTCTAATTTGCTTACAATATCACCCTTTATATCTAGGTCATGAACCCATTTAGATCTTATCTTGGTATGTGGTGTTAGGTGTGGGTCAAGCCCTAATTTCTTCCACCCTAGTTTCCAATTTTCCCAGCAGTTTTTGCCAAATAGTGAGTACTTTTCCCAAAAGCTGGGGTCTTTGGGTTTATCAAACACTAAATTGCTAAAGTTATTGCCTAGATTGTCCTGAAGTCCTATCCTAAGCCACTGACTGACTTCTCTATTTCTCAGCCAGTACCAAACGGTTTTGATGATCGCTGCTTTATAATATAGTTTTACATCTGGTACAACAAGGCCACCTTCATTTGCCTTTTTTTCATTAATTCCCTTGAAATTCTTGACCTTTTATTCTTCCAAATGAACTTTGCTACTATTTTTTCTAGATCTGTAAAATAATTTCTTAGGAGTTTAATTGGTATGGCACTAAATAAGTAGATTAGTTTGGGTAGCATTGTCATTTTTATTATGTTTGCTCTGCCTACCCATGAGCAGTTAATATTTTTCCAATTGATTGGGTCTGATTTTATTTGTGTGGAAAGTGTTTTGTAGATTAGTTCATATAGTTTCTGATTTTTCCTTGGCAGATAGATTCCCACATATTTTATCCTATCATCCGTTATTTGGAATGGAATTTCTTTTTGTATCTCTTGCTGCTGAACTTTGTTGGTAATATATAAAAATGCTGATGATTTATGTGGATTAATTTTGAATCCTGCAACTCTGCTAAAGTTGTGAATTGTTTCTAGTATTTTTTTAGTTGAGTCTCTAGGGTTCTCTAAGTATACCATCCTGTTATCTGCAAAGAGTGATAATTTGGTTTCTTCATAACCTGCTCTAATTCCTTTTATCTCTTTTTCTTTTCTTATTGCCAAAGCTAACATTTCTAATACAATATTAAATAGTAATGGTGTCAGTGGGCAGCCTTGTTTCACTCCTGATCTTATTGGGAATGGTTCTAGTTTGTCTCCATTACATATGATGCTTGCTGATGGTTTTAAGTAGATGCTACTAACCATTTTAAGGAAAAGCTTATTTATTCCTATACTCTTTAGTGTTTTTAATAGGAAAGGGTGTTGGATTTTATCAAATGCTTTTTCTGCATCTATTGAGATAATCATATAATCATATGGTTTTTGTTAGTTTGGTTATTAATATAATTAATTATGCTGATAGTTTTCCTAATATTGAACCAGCCCTGCAGCCCTGGTATAAATCCTACTTGGTCATAGTGTACTATCCTGAGGATGACTTTCTGTAATCTCATTGCTAATATCTTATTTAAAATTTTTCCATCAATATATATTAGGAAAATTGGTCTATAGTTTTCTTTCTCTGTTTTCAACCTATCTGGTTTAGCTATCAGCACCATATTTGTCTCAGAGAAGGAATTTGGCAGTATAACTTCTGTCCCTATTTTCTCAAATAGTTTGTATGGTATTGGAATTAATTGTTCTTTGAATGTTTGGTAGAATTCACATGTAAATCCATCTGTCCTTGAAGATTTTTTCTCAGGGAGTTGGTTAATAGCTTGTTCTATTTCTTTCCAATATGGGGCCATTTAAATATTTTCTTTCCTCTTCTGTTAATCTGGGCAATTTATATTTTTGTAGATATTCCTTCATTTTGTTTAGATTATCAAACTTACTGGCATAAAGTTGGGCAAAGTAACTCCTAATTATTGCTCTAATTTCCTCTTTATTGGAGGAAAGTTCTCCCTTATCATTCTTGAGAGTAACAATTTGATTTTCCTTTTTCCTTTTTCTTATCAAATTAACTAAAGGCTTATCTATTTTGTTGCTTTTTTCATAGAACCAACTTTTAGTTTTATTTATTAATTCAATACTTTTCTTATTTTAAATTTTATTAATTTCTCCTTTTACTTTTAGAATTTCCAATTTGATATTTAATTGAGGGTTTTTAATTTGTTCTTTTTCCTAGTTTTTTTTTTAATAATAAGCCAAATTCGTTGATCTTTTCTTTCTCCATTTTATGCAAGTAAGCATCTAGAGATATAAAATTGCCCCTTATAACTGCTTTGGCCATATCCCACAAATTTTGGTATATTGTCTCCTTATTGTCATTCTCCTGGATGAAATTATTTATTGTGTCTATGATTTGCTCTTTCACCCATTCATTCTTCAGGATTAGATTATTTAATTTCCAATTAACTTTTGGTCTATTTTCTCCTGGCCTTATATTGCATGTGATTTTTATTGCATCATGATCTGAAAAAGATGTATTTACTATTTCTGCCTTTCTGCATTTAATTTGGAGGTTTTTATGCCCTATTACATGGTCGATTTTTGTATATGTTCTATGGACTGCTGAGAAAAAAGTAAACTCCCTACTGTCTCCATTCAATTTTCTTCATAGATGATCATACCTAACTTTTCTAACAAATGGTTTACCTCCCTATTTTTTCTTGTTTATTTTGTGGTTTGATTTGTCTAAATCTTAGAGAGCAAGGTTCAGATCCCCCACTAGTATATTTTGGCTGTCTATTTCTTCTTTCATCTCTCTTAATTTTCTCCCTAGGAATTTGGATGCTATTGCAGTTGCTGCATATATATTTAGTATTGATATTGCTACATTATCTATGGTACCCTTTAATAAAATATAGTTTCCTTCCTTATCTCTTGTGATTAGGTCTATCTTGACCTTTACTTGATCTGAGATAAGGATTGCTACCCCTGCTTTTTTTTGTTCACCTGAAGCATAATATGTTGTGCTCCAGCCTTTTACCTTCATCCTATATGTGTCACTATGTTTTAGATGTGTTTCTTGTAGACAACATATTGTGGGATTCTGGTTTTTAATCCACTCTGATATCTGCTTCTGCTTTATGGGAGAGTTCATCCCATTCACATTCACAGTTAAAATAACTAATTCTTTATTTCCTGCAATCTTATTTACCCAAGTTATGTTTTCCCCTTTCCTTTCCCCTTTCTCCCTTCCCCCATCATCAGTACTTTGCTTTTGATGACTCCCTCCCCCAAACAATCCACCACCCCTTAGATCCCCTCTCCCTTTTTATACTTTTTCCCCTGATTCTTTTATTTTCCTTTCTATTAGTTTATCCCTTTCTTTTCTTCCTTTCCCTCCCTCTTCCCTATAGCGACGGACAAGTTTCTCTGTGAAACCAAAAGTGTCAGTTATATACTTTTACAATTCAAACTGATGAGAGTTAGATTTACACAATGCTCATCTCCCTCCCTTCTTTCTCTCAATTATATTACGTTTTCTTTGCCTCTTCATAAGCTTTTACCTTATTTTTACCTCCTTTTTTTTAAAAAAAAAATCTTATTTTACCACCTTTTCCCTCTATTCACCAGTATGATAGCCTTCCCCCCTCTCGTTTTCTTTTTTAATTTTATCAAAGTAATATCTAGTTAATTATACCCCCAAACTCTAAGTATCCCCATAGTAGAAATAAAGTTCTCAAGAGTCCTTTCCTTTTTATATTTCTATGCTTCTCTTGAGTTCTGTGTTTGGAGGTCGAATTTTTGGTTCAGATCCGGTCTTTTCATTAGAAATAGGTGAAATTCACCTGTATCATTAAATGACCATCTTCTTCCCTGGAGGATAATGTTCATTCTAGCAGGATAGGTAATTCTTGGCTGTAATACAAGTTCCTTTGCCTTTTGGAATACCCGGTTCCAGGCCCTTCAATTTGGAGGCTGACAGATCGTGTGTGAATCTAATGATAGATCACCGGTATTTGAATTGTTTCTTTCTAGCTGACATCAAAATCTTTTCCTTGGTTTGATAGTCCTGAAATTTAGCCACAATATTCCTTGGGGTGTTAATTTTGGGGTCTCTTTCAGAAGGTGATAGGTGAATTCTTTCAATGGTGATTTTGCCTTCTGATTCTACAACCACAGGGCAGTTTCCTTTCAGGATTTCCTGGAAGATAGTGTTTAGATTCTTTTTTTTTTCATCATGGCTTTCAGGAAGTCCAATAATCCTTAGATTGTCTCTCCTAGATCTATTTTCCAAGTCAGTTGTTTTTCCTAGGAGATATTTCATATTTTCTTCTATTTTTAAATTTTTTTGTTTTTGTTTTACTGATTCTTGAAGTCTTATTCATTCATCCACTTGTATTTGTTCAGTTCTTATTTTTAAAGTGTTGTTTTCTTCAGTTACCTTTTTAAGCTCCTTTTGTAACTGGCCAATTTGTTCATTGCACTCTTTTTCCATTTCACTAATTTTATTTTTCAGTGCATTGTTGTCTATTTCCACTTCACTAATTTTATTTTGCAGTGCATTATTGTCTGTATCCAATTCACCAATTTTGTTTTTAAGTAAATTGGTGTCTTTATCATATCTGTTTTGGAGGGCTTCTTGCATTGATCTCTTTTTATTTTCCCATTTATCCTCCAGCTCTCTTCTGAGATTCTTTATGCAATTTTCCAGAAAGCCTTTTGAAAAGGGGACCAGTGATGGTCCTTCATAACTTCCTCTGTAGTTGTTTTATCTAAAGAAATATCAGGATCTGGGGACTGCTTTTCTTTCTCTTGATAGAAGCTATCTATGGTGAGAGTTCTCTTTTGCTTCTTATTATTTTTAGATAGCGTGGAGGTCTCTTTAAGGCTAGAGAAGTGGCTGAGGTACTTTGCCCTGGGGCAATTCTGTGAATTAACTTAAGGTGCTGTGCTGGTGGGGGCTAGGACTAAGTCTGAATTATTCCTTAAAAAATGCAAATCTGCCAGAACACCTGCCCCCTATCAGAGCAGAGTGTCCCGAGTGCCTCAGATAAACTCCAGGTGTTTGGAGTTTCTGCCAAGATGAGCTGAGTCCCACCCTCACTTCTGGGTTGCACCAAGTAAACTGTTTACTCCTCTGCCTGAGTGAAACAAACCTGATTTGAAGTTTTTCAGAGATTTCTGCAAGCAGTGTTCAAATATTTCTGGATTCGTTGACTTGAAGATCAGTTCAGAGGTTTATTTTAATGTTGATTTGAGAGAAGATGGGAGGAGGATACAGAGAGTCACGTTTTCACTCCACCATCGTCCACATAGTTTTCTGAAATGCTTTTTTCTAAAAGTATTAATTTGGATTTCATCATACTATTTCTTTGAAAATTACCTTTTTTCTTTATCATTGGTTCTATTTTCTTTTATTAACTAAAATGTGCTTCCCTCCTGATGACATAACTTCCCTTTCTGCCCTTTCTATCTCTGTTTACAGTTTCACTTATACCCTTCACTCACTGGTGATGGTAGGAGAGTTAGATAATTCTTTGCTCTTCAGTGTTACTTCCATGTTTTCCCTCTACCACCATATCTTAGTAATCTCACTCCTTTAAAGTACATTCAATCCATATTTGTCATCCAGTCAAGATTCTGGTAAAGGATCTATCTATGTCCAGGATACTCTCCTTCTATTCCTCAGTATTTAAAGTACCTGGCTAAATGTACTTCTCTCCTGCCCAATTCTTATCTTCATACTAGAAAATTTCAACATACAATGATACTTCCTTACATACTCTGACCTTCTAATACCTCACATTGGTTCATGAGCCATTCCTGTGCTAATCCACAGCTACACATAGTCATTCTCTTCATTTTGACATCACCCATGAAATGTCTACCTCCATATGCATTATTTCTAAAATTCCTTCATCTAATCATAATCTATTGTCATTCATCTCTCTCTTTGCCTTGAAACTCCAAAACCTATTTTTCTTTACTGAGACTACCAGTCCTTCTATACCTCTATTCTTTCATAGATTATCACATCACTGACAACACTCCTATTCCTTCCCTATATGGACCAGTTAATAAACCAATTCAATTTTACAGTATCATTTTCTCTCAAGTCCTTTGACACTTTATTCTATGGAATGGTCTGTCAATTGTTAAATGCTTCAAATGTGATTGCTACCACCACCCACTACGACTCACATGCTGCTGAAAGAAGCTAGAGAAAAATCATAAAATTTTGCTGTGTCCACTAAACGTTGATGTTGCATAATTTCCTTTACCCAATGGCCAATTTTGCTCTTTAAGGCATTCTTTTCATTAATTTTTGGTATTTCCTTTTGCACCTGTCTCAATTTTTAACCTAATTTTTCCTCTATCTCTCTTACTTGATTTTTCAAGAAACTTTTTGAGCTTTTCCATGGCCTGAGCCCAATTCTTATTTTTTTTTCTTTTGAAGATTTTGGATATAGAACCTTTGACTTTGTCATCATCTTCTCAGTGTATGTTTTGATCTTCCTTGTCACTAAAATAACTTTCAATGCTCAGAAACTTTTTTTATTGTTTTCTGATTATTTTCCTAGACTTTTAATCTGCTTTAAAATCTTTGTTAAAGGAGGACTATGTTGCCAGCATAGAGAGGGCACTGTCCCAAACTTCAGGGGTTTTATGCAGCTGTTTTCAGAAATCCTTCTAGGAATCTGACCACAAATACTCTTTTCTACTCTGAAGCTGTTAGATGTGTCCCCATCCTACTTTACCTCTAAGATCAAGTTGCAGGTCAAGGCTTGGCTCTGCTGATTGGGGCTGCACTTTTTTTGAACACCAGACCTCCACCCCATTGCCAGAGATCCTCTTCACTGACCTTCTGAATCCTCCTTGGTTTCCCAGAGCTGAGAGTTACAGATGCATCAAATATTGCTACTGATTCAAATGTCCCACCTTGCAGGAGTTAGGGTCTGGACTAGAGCTGAGGCCAGGCTGGATCTGAGGCTGGCTTGTACTGGAATTGCATGCTGGTGTTCTACTCTGGTTCCATAGACATTTTCTGCTGACTTTCTAGCTCCTCTTTGATGTCTCTGGATTGAGATGTCTGGAAGCCACCAGTCCTACTGCTGATTCAGAGGTCAGGCCAGGCCCTGCTGGGGCTGAGTTCAGAGCTGCACTGCCCCTCAATTTCTAGTTCCTTGCCATTACAAACAGGGCTGCTACAAAAATTTTTACTCATATGAATCTTCTTTTATGATTTCTTTTGGATACACATCCACTAGAGACATTGCTAGATCAAAAGGTATACACAATAAAAAGTCTGCTATCTGCTTTTGTTGTATGGGAGAGTTCATACCATTCACATTCACTGTTAAAATAATTAATTCTGTATTTCCTGCCATATTATTTACCCAAATTTATGTTTTCTTTTTCTTTTCCCCCTTCCCTCTTCCCCAGTATTTTGCTTTTGATGGCCAGCTCCCTCAAATAGTCCTCCCTTTTAGAGCCCCTCCCCTTTTTTATACCTTTTCCCTAATCCCTTCTATTAATCTTTTCCTTTTTCCCCCTTTCCCTCCCACTTCCCTATAAAGTGGGACAAGTTTCTCTGTAAAACCAAATATGTCTGATATTCTCTCTTTGAGACAAATCTGATGAGAGTAAGATTCACAGAATGCTTATCTCCTTCCCTTCTTTCCCTCAATTATAATAGGTTTTCTTTGCCTCTTTATGAGATGAAATTTCCCTTATTTTACCTCCTTTTTCCTCTTTTTCCAGTATGATCCCATTTCTACCTCTAGCTTCTTTTTCATATTTCAAAATAAAATCAAATTATAGCCTCATTCTCTAAGTATATCCATATAGAAATATAGTTCTCAAGAGTTCTTCCCTTTTTACCTTTTTATGCTTCTCTTGAGTTCTCTTTTTTGTTCAGAACTGGTCTTTTCATTAGAAATAGGTGAAATTCACCTATATCATTAACTGTACCTTTTCTTCCCTGAAAGATAATGCTCATGTTAGCTGGATAGTTTATTCTTTACTGTAATCCAAGTTCCATTGCCTTTTGGAATATCAGATGCCAGGCCCTTCCATCCTTTAAGTTGGAAGCTGATAGATCTTGAGTGATCCTAATTGTGGCTCCTCAGTATTTGAATTGTTTCTGGCTGCTTGCAATATATTTTCCTTGGTGAAATAATTCTGAAGTTTACCCACAATATTCCTTGGGGATTTAATCTTGGGGTCTCTTTCAGGAGGTGATCGGTGAATTCTTTTGATGACTATTTTACTTTTCTGATTCTTTTCTTTTATGATTTCCTGTAAGATGGTGTCTAGGTTCTTTTTTTCATCATGGCTTTCAGAAAGTCCAATAATCCTTAAATTGTCTCTCTTAGATCTATTTTCCAGGACAGTTGTTTTCCCTAGGAGATATTTCACATTTTCTTCTATTTTTTTTTCATTTTTTTTGTTTTTGTTTGACTGATTCTTGAAGTCTTATTGAGTCATTCATTTCCATTTGTTCAATTCTAATTTTTAGAGTATTATTTTCTTCAGTTATCTTTTTTTAGCTCCTTTTGCAATTGGCCAGTTGATTTTTTTGTTTGTTTGTTGTATTCTTTTTCCATTTCACCAATTTTGTTTTTCAGTTAATTGGTGTCTTTCTCATTTCTCTTTTTTAGGGCATTATATGCTTTTTCCATTCCTTCTTGCAATGATCTTACTTAATTTCCCCATTTTTCTTCTAACTCTCTTTTGAGATTCTTTATGCAATCTTCCAGGAAAGCCTTGTGAAATGAGGACCAGCTCATGTCTCTCTTTGTGATTTCCTCTAGAGTTGTTTTACCTTTAGGCACCTAAGGATCTGAGGTCTATTCTTCTTGCTCTCTATAAAAGCTGTCTATGGTGAGAGTTCTTTTTGGTTTTTTATTCATTTTTTTAAGGCTTGAGGTCTGTTCAAGGCAAAAGAGCGACAGCTGCTTTAATTTGCCCTGTGGCAGTTCTGCTAATTTTGTTCCAGTGCTGGGTAATTGGGTGCTAGGTCTGGCTTTTCCAGGGCTCAGTTGTTTCCAGTTTACCTTTTACAAAAGGCTTGCAAACAGGCCAGAGTGGCCTGAGAAACTCACAGAAGATTCTCAGGTGCTCAAAAACTAACATACTCTGAGTCCCTGCCCAGTTTCCTGCCCTGTTTCCTGGAGCTGCCATCTGAGCTCAGGAAACTGACCCCCTGACTGACTGACACAGACCTGTTCCAAAGTTCCTCCAAGGTAACTTCTTCTGGGAATGTGTTGTCCTCCAAATATTTGGGGGTGCTTTGACTCCAAAACCAGTTTAGAGGCTTAATCTGCTGTTGGTGTGAGCAAAGGTGAGAGGAGGTCACAGAGAGTCATGTCTGCACTCCACCATCTTGGCTCTGCCCCTCAAGCTTTGCAAAGTGAATGTTGAAAACTATCTACATGTATTTATAAAAATAAAATACTATCAATAAAAATAATGTTTTATATTATTATCATTCTATTTTTTTTTCAGTTGCATTTGCTTACTCATGACCCCAATAGGGATTTTTTTGGTAAAAATAGCTGCATGGTTTGCCATTTCCTTCTCCAGATAATTTTACAAATGAGTAAACTGAGGCAAACAAATTAAGTGACTTGCCCAGGGTGGCATAGCAAGTAAGTGTCACTGACTAGATTTGAAATCATAATAGTGAGTCTTTCTGACTCCAGGCCTGGTACATTTCTTATTCAACCTAGTTGTCTTATATACATACATGCATATGCAAATGTGTTATTTGCTTGCGTTTTGTATTTTCTCATTTTTTTTGTCCTGATTTTCCTTTCTCAGTATGATAATTATGGAAATATATACAAAAGAATTGCGCATGTTTCAAATATACTGGATTACTTGACATCTAGGAGAGAGAGGGAAGGAAGGGAGAAAATAATTGAAACACAAGGGTTTGCTAGAGTGACTTGTAAATTATCTATTTGTATTTTTTGAAAATAAAAAGTTTTAATTAAAAAAAGAAACAATTCAAATACTATATAGAATTTTTTCACCGTCAGCCATTTTGCCTGATTGAATAAACAGAAATAGATCTTGCTCTTTGAGACTAAGGACTCTCTCATTTTTGTTATTATATCACCAATCCTTAGTATGTGTTGATCAGTTCTATGTTTTATTTTACACACACACACACACACACACACATACACAAGTGTGTGTGTGCACATAATATATACAAACATACACATATACATATTACATTATTTAATATCTACATACCATGTCAAACTCTTCCTGTCTCTATTTGGGGTCTTCTTCACAAAGATACTAGAGTAATTTGTCATTCATTTCTCCAAGTTTTTAGTGCAGTTCCTGGCATTTACTAGGAAATGTTTGTCATTTGGGTGGTCATATATTTTCATATTATCTTTTTATTACTTTTTCATGTTTTTTTAAATCTCTGATTAGACCATAAGCACCTATGTATGGGGATTGTGCTATTATATAATCCCTCTATGCACCCAAAATTTAACATAGAATCTCTCTGTAGTTGCTCACAGATGTTAATAATTCTTTATATTTACATAGAACCTTAAGATTTACAAATAATGAGTCCTATGAAGTATTTAGAAAAAATATTATCTACATTTTACAAATGAGGCAACTGAGGCACAATAGGTTTTAATGACTTGTTTATGGTCACACAGTTAGTGTTTGTGCCAATATGAATTCATGAATGAATAAATGAATATTTTAAAATTTGAATAGCATGATACACATTATTCATAATTTTTCTAATATATTCTCTATTGTGTTGATATATTTAAATCATAGCATGTAACTGGCAAAGAAGATAGGCAATTTATAAGCAAATTCCTTCTGATTATCAACTAAACTACTCTGCCAATTTAATCTAAAAAAAGTCCCACTGTTATGGATTTTGCATTTCAATTATCAAGTGTTTTAAAATATTAGATGATCTCTGAGGACCCTTCCAACTCTCAAATTTTATGAGTCTGGGACTCACTGCAGATTCAGTATACTGCAGTTCAAAAGAATTTCATCACTTACCATTGCCTAACTAATTCATTTCTTACACAGATGACAATAATTTTTTGCACTATATGCAGGATATTTGGAATCTTACTAATCATTGTGGCTATATATGCACACATTCATTTACATATGCATTTATGCATAGGTGAATATATGCATACTTAATACTAAATAGTTTCTATTGGCTCCTCTCCAACATATAGCATATTAGGAGATGAACACTTTGATAATTCCAACTAAAGAAGAAAAGAGAATTACAAAACATATAGCAGGAGATTGCTCAAAGCAACTCTGTCATAAAGATGCACTTCTGCCAAAGTCTGATGAGATGAGACTGTTGACTTCCTTCCTTCCTTTTTTTCCCTCCCTCCCTCCTTCCTTCCTTCCTTCCTTCCTTCCTTCCTTCCTTCCTTCCTTCCTTCCATCCTTCCTTCCTTCCTTCCTTCCTTCCTTCCTTCCTTCCTTCCTTCC
>JAJPUD010019539.1:0-26363 GCA_023553655.1 Myrmecobius fasciatus | reverse complement strand
GCCCTGGGGCACTTCGGCGAGTTGACTTAAGGTGCTGGGCCGGTGGGGACTAGGACTAGGTCCGAATTACTCCTTAAACAAGGCAAGTCTGCCAGAACACCTGCCCCCAATCAGGGCAGAGTGTCCCTAGTGCCTCAGATAAACTCCAGGTGTTTGAAATTTGGAGTTTGGAGTTTGCAATTTCTGCCATGATGAGCTGAGCTGAGTCCCACCCTCACTTCCGGCTTGCACAGGGGTAGTCTATTTATCTCTCTGTCCGAGTCCGACTAACCTGATATGAAGTTCTCCAGAGAGTTGTCCCCAAATATTTCTGAGTTCATTGACTTGAAGATCAGTTCAGAGGCTTATTTTATTGTTGATTTGAGAGAAGATCGGAGGAGAGGCAGAAAGTCACCTTTTCACTCCGCCATCTTGGCTCCGCCCCAAAGTTAGCATTTCTAATACAATATTAAATAATAATGGTGATGGTGAGTAACCACTTTGCTACTTGAAACAGTACTGTAGAGAAGACCAGGGTTCATTTTATAGAAATATAAACTGTGAGACTTGGAAAGGACTTTAGACATTATGTGTTTCAATACCATAGTTTTATTGATTAATAAACAGAGGCCACGTGAAGTAAAATGACTTACTCAAAATCACATAGTAAATCACAGAATAAGGACCAGAACATAATAGGTCAAGTCAAATGTTTATTCTATTATATCCATACTTTCTGAATCTGTCATTTTTGATCTGTATTCTCAAAAGTACATCACTTCCTTTTTCTGGGCCTCATTTTAATGATATGTAAAATGAAGATAATGATGCTTGCTGATTTCATAAGTTTAAAGTTAAAATCAACTTGAATACTTTTTAAATGTAGTCTCATTTGAATGTAATATGTATATAATCTATAAACTTACATAAGGAACTATTTATATTTTGCATAAGTATATATTAATATACTCTATAAATCAATGTCTAGATTTCTGAATCTGGAATTAGGAATATCTGAGTTCAAATGTGACTTGAAACAATCAGTAGCTGTGTGATCCTGGGCAAATCACTTAATCTCTGTCTGCCTAAGCTTCCTCATCTTTAAAATGGAGACAATAATAGCACCTACATCCCACGATTGCTATGAAAATAAATAAAGCACTTACAGTGCCTGGCACACAGGTGGTACTTAATAAAGCTTGTTTCCTCCATTTCTTCCTCACATTCGAAAAATTTTAGAAATTTGCAGATCTCCCATCCTCTACTGGGATCAAATACTTCAAATACATCAATTCTTTTATACAAAGTAGTCTCTTTGGCTCAGTGCAAGGGCATACCAAATTGTGTGTCAATAGGGGTATTTGATCTTGGGCAAATAATTTAATTTTGATCTCCATTTAGCTATCTATAAAATAGGATTAATAATAATTCACTATTCCACTCACCTCCTGAGGTTAGGAAACCTTTGCAATGCACTTAATAAATGTTTGTTAAATAAATGAATGAATGAATGAATGCAGTTAAGTGATTTCAAATTCTCTCATAATTTCTAGCCTTCTTTTTATAAAACTGGTCTGACATGCTTTGCTCAAGGAGCATTCTTACAAATTATCTCACTGCATGGCAATTTGTTCTGTTTGCATGCTAGTGTTACTTGTCTGTCTTCAGCTTTACTGCATCATTCAAAATTTATTTTCAGATATAAAGTCAGTAAGGATTGCTAATACTTTTTGGGAGGAAAATGTTTTTTTTTGTTTGTTTTTTGTTTCTTTCGTTGCTTTCTCTACTTTCAGTAGCCCAATATTAGTTTACAATTCTGCAGCTACTTTTCCTCCTATCATCCCTTATGCCCTCTGGTACAGGCCAGGAGAAGCCAGGGGAGAAGAGAAGAGATCAAAAGCAATGAACATCAATAATCTGGCCAATTTACATCCAGAAACATATCTCCTTTTTACCTCTTCCATAGAGACCAGGGAACATGACATATGATGGTCACTACAATAAAGCAAAGCCAATTTCTACTTTTCTCAAGGAAAATTCTGAGGTATGAAACAAAGTGAGTGATTTGTAAGAATAAATTCTCCCCCCTCAAGACTGAAGTTAGTCTGAATAAACACAGAGATTTGGTTTTGTACCACAGGTTAGAAAATTGAATTAAAAAGTAATGCTCTTGCTATATTGCACTATTTTAATTTTCTATAACTCGTTAAAGTTAGAATTTTGAGATGATCAAATCAAATCACATTAACCAGTATTTCTGACTATACATTTGTGCCTTGCTTGACTCTATGTATCTGTCTCTCTGTTTCTTTTTCATTGTCTCTCTGAATCTCTCTGCCTCTCTCTTTCTCTCTTTCTTTCAACCATATTAAAATACTATAACAAAAATAGTTTTAGTCATGTCAAAGAAATAAAATATTCTAATTGGAATAGTTGGTGAAGATTACTAATACTTTTCAGAAGGAAAATCTTAAGAAATTCTTTCATCTCCAAACATATGGGCAGATGTCATGATAACATTCATTGAGAATTACAATAACTAATCTTCCAACATCGTGTTGAATGCATTTTTACAATATAACAGATTTTTTTAAAAGTCTAGTACAGAAAAAGTAGTGATATATTTTGGTAAATAATGTAATATATTTCACATAACTTGAAAGATAACAAAGGATAGTAGTTAGACATATCACAAAATATTTCCTTTCCTGAAAATTTATATTTGTTCACTTTTTTGAATTAAGCACAAATTCAGACCTAGGTAAGAAGACAGGCAGGAAAAATGCGAACGTGAAATTGTGTTTATTAAATGAAATGGGGGGGAGAAAGACAAGGTTCCTAAGAATAAAAAGGCAACTAATGAGCTTCTTAATTCAAAGGTATTTCAGGAAGGCCTGTTGAATCACACACCCTAATCAGTATAATACCAAAAAGAGACCTGCTTGGCTCAGCAGTTTTAATATACAGATCAATTTTTCATTACCTCCTTCTGGCTGTGAGTGCTTATAGAAGAAGGTCATAAAACATTTATAGGGCCAAGGATGCAAATTGTAACAAAGTCAATCTTCAATCTGTGGACAGGCCTTGAAAGAGAATTGTCAGATGAGACTGATGAGCATTTGTTCTGTCCTATACTCTATAATTTTTTTTATTTTAATTTCCTTTAAAGAATTTGGGGAGCTAGGGGGAAGAATATTCACAAACATACTTACATATGTGTGTATATATGTATATGTATATATATATATACATATAATGGAATTATATAAGAATTCATATATAGTTTATATATGTGTAGAACCACAAAGCATGTAGCAATGGCTTCAGCATAGAATAATACAATGGATCTAATAATATATAGGGATATTTAATATGAATAGAAACACTACTAAACAAGTCCAAGGTCCACCAATATGGACTAGGTAAGAGGCCAAGTAAAATGTATAATTCTGAACTAACATGTGAAAACCCTCTGAAATGATGTTATTTTTTCTCACTAACTTGGGACAAATTCATGATCTGAAAAGGCATTCTGGGATATTGGACATGAACACAGATAATTTCTTACATTTGGAGTGCTTCATTAACTTATTCTTGAGGTGCTCCAGGTTGCTGTTGTTCAATTTAATCTATTTTAACTGTTTCTCTCAAGTCAATTTAAATGGAATAAACAATGCTCCATTCCAAACAAAGTGCATAAGGATAAATCAGAGAAGTGAGAGATAAATTAATGGCTTTAAAACCAGTAATAAAGAGTGTTTTAATATATTTTGATGGCTTCATTCACACACTTGTGAATGTCATAGCAGAGTATATTTCTGTGAAAATTTAAGATCCACTTTAAGGATCCAACTATCCATGAAATTTTTTTCAAGTTTTCTATGTTCCCAACTCTGCAGTCTTATAAGTACCACCATCTTATTGACTGCCTAAATTTGTCCAATTTTAGATCTCAAGGAATAAAATTACTATTATTCTTTCCTGAAATCTAATCATATAGAATTTACTCATAAAATAAAAATTACCAGTACAATTTTGTGTTAGGATTAGGATTAGAAAAAATGATACAGCATTTAATAGAAACAGTATTGTATAGTTATATACAATATTGCATATTGTATAATTAGAAGGAATTTGATGTCTTTTCAAAGGAACCAATAAAACCTAGGACCCTTTTTTTTAGTATGTCAATTTTCAGCAAATTTGATTAAAATACACACAGAAATAGGCAGAGTTTCTTTAGCAAGAGCAGGAGGTTTCTTAACTCATCAACCCAGGGCAATTTCTGCACAACTGTCCTCAATTCTCTGTTAGAAAAAACACATATCCTGGTCAGGATGCATCACTGCTACACTCATTTGAAATTTTGCATATTTTTTTTGTTGTTGTTGTTGTTGCTGTCTCATACTTTTGTGTAAATGTCATTTTCTGCCTAGTACATTCTCCCTATCCCACACTAGAAAGAGCATTGGGTCTGGAGTCAAGAAAAACTGAATACTAATCTGGTTAATATTTTATAGAGGTGTAAAACTGGATAAATCACTTAATCTCTGTATCTGTTTCCTTATCTGGAAAATGAGGTTAATAATGGCATTTCCCTCACAGGTTTATTGGGAGGGCTAAAAGAGAAATAATTGTAAAATGACCCAGAGTAAGAACAACAGTCATTATTACAAAGATCTTTGCCTCTCCAGAACCTCAGAATTGTCACATATCAGATAGTTGGTGAATGTTTATTTCTGATGACATCTGTCATATTTGTATATTCTCTTTAAACAGATCCTAAATAATAGATGGCGCTTGCATTTTACAAATGAAACTAACTTCAGATACTATATATAATACATTATTTTGAATAGCCTAATAATACAAAATCACTATCATTTCAGATGAATTGAATTTTACAAAAGACCACAAGTAATTTGAAGCTTTTGAAGAGTGAGACAACATACCAAAATTTGTGGATGCAGCCAAAGCAGTAATAAGGGGAAATTTTATATCTCTAGATGCTTATTTGCATAAAATAGAGAAAGAGAAAATCAATGAATTGGGCTTGCAAATAAAAAAGCTAGGGAAATAATAAATTAAAAACCCCCAATCAAATACCAAACTTGAAATCCTAAAAATAAAAAAGATTAATAAAATTGAAAGTAAAAAAAACTATTGAATTAATAAATAAAACTAAAAGTTGGTTTTATGAAAAAATCAACAAAATAGATAAACCTCTAGTTAATTTGATTAGAAAAAGGAAAGAGCAAAAAAAAAATTGTTAGTCTCAAAAATGAAAAGGAAGAACTTTCCACCAATGAAGAGGAAATTAGAGCAATAATCAGGAGTTACTTTGCCCAACTTTATGCCAATAAATTTGATAACCTAAGTGAAATGGAGGAATATCTACAAAAATGTAATTAA
Organism: Myrmecobius fasciatus; assembly: GCA_023553655.1. Lineage (NCBI taxonomy): Eukaryota > Metazoa > Chordata > Mammalia > Dasyuromorphia > Myrmecobiidae > Myrmecobius > Myrmecobius fasciatus. The sequence continues at coordinate 20,972 of JAJPUD010019539.1, read as the reverse complement.
CAGAAGAGGAAATAAATTACTTCAATAGTCCCATTTTAGAAAAAGAAATAGAACAAGTCATTAATCAGCTCCCTAAGACAAAATCACCAGAACCAGATGGATTTACATGTGAATTCTACCAAACATTTAAAGAACAATTAACTCCAATATTATATAAACTATTTGAAAAAATAGGGAATGAATGATTCCAACCAAATTCCTTTTATGACACAGACATGGTAATGATACCTAAACCAGGTAAAACAAAAACAGAGAAAGAAAATTATAGAACAATCTCCTTAATGAATATTGTTGCAAAAATCTTAAATAAAATATTAGCAAAGAGATTACAGAAAATCTTCCCCTGAATAATACACTATGACCAAGTAGGATTTATACCAGGAATTCAGGGCTGCTTCAATATTAGGAAAATTATTAGCATAATCAATTATATTAATAACCAAACTAAAAAATTACTGATTATCTCCAGAGATGCAGAAAAAGCATTTGATAAAATCCAAAGCCAATTCCTTTTAAAAATACTAGAGAGTATAGGTATAAATGGGCTTTTCCTTAGAATGATTAGTAGCATCTATTTAAAACCATCAGGAAGCATTATATGTAATAGAGACAAACTAGAACCATTCCCAATAAGATCAGGAGTGAAACAAGGCTGCCCACTGTCACCATTACTATTTAATATTGTATTAGAAATGTAGATATGGCATTAAGAGAAGAAAAAGAGATTAAAGAAATTATTGTAGGTAGTAAAGAAATCAAATTATCACTCTTTGCAGATGACATGATGGTATACTTAGAGAACACTAGAGACTCAACTAAAAAGTTACTAGAAACAATTCACAACTTTAGTAAAATTGCAGAATATAAAATGAATCCACATAAATCATCAGCATTTTTATATATTACCAACAAAGTTCAGGCAGCAAGAGATACAAAAAGAAATTCCTTTCAAAATAACTGTTGATATTATAAAATATTTGGGAATCTATTTGCCAAGGAAAAGTCAGGAACTATACGAACTAATCTGCAAGACACTTTACACACAAATAAAGTCAGACCTAGTCAATTGGAAAAACATCAAGTGCTCATGAGTAGGCCGAGCGAATATTAAAAAAAATGTCAATATTACCCTACCTAATTTACTTATTTAGTGCTATACCAATCAAACTCCCAAGAAATTATTTTACAGATCTAGAAAAAATAGTAGCAAAGTCCATTTGGAAGACCCCAGGTTTTTGGATAAGTACTCACCATTAGACAAAAATTGCTGGGAAAATTGGAAACTAGTGTGGAAGATATTAGCGCTTCACCCGTACCAAACACCACATACCAAGATAAGATCTAAATGGGTTCTTGATTCAGATATAAAGAGTGATATTATAAGCAAATTAGAAAAACATAGGAGAGTTTACCTCTCAGACCAGGGGAAAAGAAAGGAATTTATGTCCAAAAAGAACTGGAACTCTGAATTGAACACCAGATAGATAATTTTGATTATATGAAGTTAAAAAGGTTTTCTACAAAAAAAAAAATGCAGAGAAGATTAGGAGGGAAGCAATAAATTGGGAAATCATCTTTACATTTAAGGGTTCTGATAAAGACCCCATTTCTAAAATATATAGATGATTTTCTCATTTTTATAAGAATTCAAGTCATTCTCCAATCGATAAATCGTCAAAGGATATGAACAGACAATTTTCAGATGATGAAATTAAAACTATTTGTAGTCATATGGAAAGGTTCATCAAATCACTATTGATCTGAGAAATGGAAATTAAGACAACTCTGAGGTAACACCACACACTGGTCAAATTGGCTAAAATGACAGGAAATGATAATGACAAATATTGGCGGGTATGCGGGAAAGCTGGGACACTGATACATTGTTGGTGGAACTGTGAAAAGATCCAACCATTCTGGAGAGCAATTTGGAATTATGCTCAAAAAGTTATCAAACTGTGCATATCCTTTGACCCAGCAGTGTTTCTATTGGGCTTATATCCCAAAAAAATCATAAAAGAAGGAAAGGGCCTCACATGTGCAAGAATGTTTGTGGCAGCTCTTTTTGTAGTGGCTAGAAACTGGAAACTGAATGGTTGCCTATCAATTGGAGAATAGTTGAACAAATTATGGTATATGAATGTTATAGAATATTATTGTTCTATTAGAAATGTCCAGCAGTACGATTTCAGAGAGGCCTGAAGAGATTTGCATGAACTGATGCTGCACAAAGTGAACAGAACCAGGACATCATTATACATGGCAAACCAATACTATATGATGATCAATTCTGATGGACATGGCTCTTTTCAACAATGAAATGTTTCAAACTACTTCTCATTGTTCAGTGAAGTAAGCCATATATGCCCAAAGAGAGGGATATGAAACGTGGACCACACATAACATTTCCATGCTCTGTATTGATGTTTGCCTCCATTGTGTTTCCTTTGTCTGTTTTTTTTTTCTTGTAGATACGATTTTTCTTGCACAACAATGATAAGGGTGAAAATATGTATACATATATTAGATTTGTCAAGTATTTTAACATAATTAACATGTAGTGGATTTCCTGCCATCTAGGGGGGAAATTTGTAACAGAAAGCTTTGTAATTCTCAATGTTGAATAATTACCCATAGATATGTTTTGCAAATAAAAAGCTTTAATAAAAAAAGAAAAGAAAAAGCTTTAATAAAACTAAGAAATAATCAAATTCAAAGGAATGAAAAAAACAAAATGTGAAATATTCCATCATAAAAACAACTGACTCAGAAATGAAATTGAGGGGGCATAATTTAGGAATTATTGTACTACTTGAATGCCATGACCAAAAAAAGAGAAAACAGTTAAGACATTACATTTGAAGAAATTATTTTTAAGTCTCCATATGCTAGACTTAAAGGTTAAAAAAGAAATTAAAATAATCCACTAACCACCATGTAAAAAATATCCCTAAATGAACACTCCCAGAAAATTGTAGTCACATTCAAAGGCTCTCATATAAAGGAGAAAATACTTTAAACTCCTGTTAAGAAAACATTCAAATACTATTTAGCTACAGTAAGGAACAATAAATGAATAGAAGGCTTGGAAAATGATACTTTAAAGGGCAAAAAAGCTGAAATTACAATAAAAATAACATAACCAGAAAAACTAAGCATAACACATCAAAGGGAAAAAATACAATTTTATTTTATTTCATTTTATTTTAAATTCATGTATTTTTTAATTAAAAATTTTTATTTTCAAAATATATACATGGATAAGTTTTGGCATTCATCCCTACAAAACCCTGTATTTTAATTTTCCCCCTTCTTTTTCCTCATCTCCTTCCCTAGTTGGACAGTGATTCAATATATGTTAAAGATATGCAATTCTTCAATCCATATTTCCACAAATATCATGCTGCACAAGAAAAATCAGATCAAAAATGAAAAAAATGAGAAAGGAAACAAAATGCAATTAAACAACAACAAAAAGAATGAAAATAATATGTTGTGGTCCATATTCAGTTCCCACTGTCCTCTCTTTGGGGGCAGATGGCTTTTGTCATCACAAGACCATTGGAACTTGGTCTGTGTCACATCATTGTTGATGAGAGTCAAGTCCATCAGAATTGATCATCATATAATCTTGCTTTTAATATAATAATTATCATAATATAATCATTATACAATTTCTTAATTCTGCTCATTTCAAATGAGTCAATTCATGTAAGTCTCTCTAGGCCTTTCTGAAATCATCCTGCTAATCATTTCTTATAGAAAAATAGTATTCTCTAATATTTCATATTCCATAACTTGTTCAGCCATTCTCTACTGATGGGCATCCACTAGATTCCAATTTCTTGCCACTACAAAAAGGACTGCCACAAATATTTTTGCACATGCCAATCTCTTTCCATCCTTTATGATCCCTTTGGAATATAAGTGCAGTAGAAACCTTGCTGAATGAAAGGGTATCCACAGTTTGATAGCTCTTTGGACACAGTTCCAAAGTGCTTTCCAGTTTCATCAGTTCACAACTCAACCAACAATGTATTAGTGTTACACTTATCCCACATCTCCTCCATCATTCATCATCATCTTTTCCTGTCATTTTTAGCCAATCTGAGACATGTGTAGTGGTACCTCAGAGTTGTCTTATTTTGCATTTCTCTGATCATTAGTGATTTGGAGCACCTTTTCATATAACTAGAAACAGTTTTGATTTCTTTATCTGACAATCGTCTGTCCATATCCTTTGACCATTTATCATTGGAGGAAGATTTGAATTCTTATAAATTTGAGTCTATTCTCTACATATTTTAGAAAAGAGGACTTTATCAGGACTCTTGAATGTAAAAATTTATCCCAGTTTATTGCTTCCCTTTTAATTTTTTCTGCATTGGTTTTATTTAAACAAAACCTTTTTAACTTAATATAATTAAAATTATCCATTTTACACTCAATGATGTATTGAAGTCTTCTTTAGTCACAAATTCCTTCCTTCTTCACTGATTTGAGGGGTAAACTATCCTTTGTTCTTCTCAATGGCATAAAAATTCTTTATGTCTAAATTATGAACCCATTTTGATGTTATCTAGATATAGGGAGTGAGGTGTGGGTACAATTGATATATTTATTAAGTAGTTTGTTAGTTTTTCAATTGACTCAACAATGCAGAGAATACAAGATGCACTGTTTGCCAGTTTTCCTTTTTTTTAAAGAGCCCTCTATTTTCAAAATATATGCAAAGACAATTTTCAACATTCACTACTGTAAAACCTTCTGCTCCAAACTCCTCTCCCTCCCTTTTCTCAACCCTCTCCCTCAGACCACAATCAATCCAATATAGGTTAAACATGCATTTCCTCTAAACATATTTCCACATTTATCATGCTACACAATAAAAATCAGATCAAAAAGGGAAAAATGAGAAAAAGCAAGCAAACAACAGCAAAAAGGCAAAAACACCATCCACTCTCGGAGCCCACAGTCTTTCTCCTTGAAGAAGATGGCTCTCTCCATTGCAAGTCTATAGAAATATACCTGGATCACCTCACTGCTGAAAAGAGCTAAGTCCACCACAATTGATCATCACATAGTCCTGTTGTTGCTATGAACAGTGTTCTCTTGGTTCTTCTCACTTTACCTAGCTTCACTCCTTTGCTTTGGACAGATCTCAAGCTTTAAAAAAAATAAAAAACAAAAAAGAACTCTCACCATAGACAGCTTTTATGCAGAGAGAAAAAATAGACCTCAGATCCTGAGGTTCATAATGATAAAGCAACTCCAGAGGAAGCCACAAAGGGAAACATGAGGTAGTCCCCATTTCACAAGGCTTTCCTAGAATATTGCATAAAGAATCTCAAAAAGAGAGTTAGAAGAAAAATGGGGAAATGAAATAAGATCATTGCAAGAAGGAATGGGAAAAGTGTATAATATTCTACATAAAAAATATGTAAATTCACTAAAAACCCAAATTGGTGAAATGGAAAAAGTATACAATGAACAAATTTGCAAATTACAAAAAGAGCTTAAAAAGGTAATTGAAAAAAATACACTAAAAATTAGAACTGAACAAATGGAAGTGAAGAATCAATAAGACTTGAAGAATCAGTCAAAGAAACACACAAAACAATGAAAAAATAGAGGAAAATATGAAATTTCTTCTAGGAAAAAACAACTGACCTAGAAAATAGAACTAGGCTAGACAATCTAAGAATTATTGGACTTCCTGAAAGCCATGATGAAAAAAAGAAACTAGACAGTATTTTCCAGGAAATAATGAAAGAAAATTGCACTGTTGTTTTAGAATCAGAAGCTAAAATGGCTATCAAAAGAATTCAACAATCACTTCCTGAAAGAGGAAATTGAATTTCCCCAAAATTAAATCACCAAGGAATATCATGGCTACATTTCAGGACTATCACACTGAGGAAAAGATATTGCAAGCAGTTAGAAAGAACAATTCAAATGCCAAGGAGGTATAATTAGAACCACCCATGATTTCCCAGCTACCAAATTAAAAGGTTGAAGGGCCTTGAATCAGATATTCCAAAAGGCAAAGGAACATGGATTACAGGTAAGAAGAATAAGGTATCCAGATAGAATGAGCATTATCTTTCAGGAAAGAAGATGGACATTTAATGATATAGGTGAATTTCACCCATTTCTAATGAAAAGATCAGATCTGAACAAAAAGTTTAATGTTCAAACAGAGAACTCAAGAGAAGCATAAAAAGGTTAAAAAGGAAAGCACTCTTGAGAACTATATTTCTATTATAGGTGTATTTAGAGAATATGGATATAATTTGATTTTACTTTGATAATATGAAAAAGAAACTAGAAGAGGAAAGATGATCATACTGGAAAAAGAGGGAAAAGAAGGTAAAATAAGGTTTAAAAAAAGAAAGTAAAAATAAGGTAAAAAAAAATCTCGTGAAGAGGGAAAGAAAACCTAATATAATTGAGGGAAAAAACGGAGAGGTATGAGCATTGTGTGAATCATCCAATTGGGCTCTAAGAGGAAATAGCAGATATATTTGGTTTCATAGAGAAACATGTCCCACTTTATAAGGAAGTGGAAGGGAAAGGAGGAAAAAAAAAGGAATAGACTAATAGAAGGGTAAAAAGAAGAATTAAAGGAAAAGTGTAAAAAAAGGGGGCAGGGACTCTAAAGGCATTAGGACTGTTTGAGAGAGGTGGTCATCAAAAGCAAAATACTGAGAAGAGGGAAAGGGAGAAAGGGGAAAGGAAAAAGGAAATGATAACTTTGGGTAAATAAAATGGCAGGAAATACAGAATTAATTATTTTAATGTGAATGTGAATGGGATAAACTCTCCCATAAAACATAAGCAGATAGCACACTGCATTAAAAGCCAGAATCCTACAATGTGTTGCTTACAAGAAACATACCTGAAACATAGAAATACATACAAAGTGAATGTAAAGGGCTGGAGCAGAATCTACAATGCTTCAGGTGAACCAAAAAAAAAAAAAACCAAAAAGCAAAAAACAAAAAAAAAGCAGGGGTAGCAATCCTGATCTCAGATCAAGTAAAAGCAAAGATAGATCTCATTAAAAGAGATAAGGAAGAAAACTATATTTTCCCAAAGGGTACCATAGATAATGAAGCAATATCAATACTAAACATATATGCACCAAGTAGTAAAGCATCCAGATTCCTAGAGGAGAAGCTAAGAGAGATGCAAGAAGAAATAGACAGCAAAACTGTACTAGTGGGGGAATCTCAACCTTGCTCTCTCAGAACTAGATAAATCAAACCACAAAATAAATAAGAAAGAAGTTAAGGAGATAAATAAAATGTTAGAAAAGTTGGTATGATAGATCTTTGAAGAAAATTGAATGGAGACACAAAGGAGTTTACTTTTTTCTCAGCGGTTCATGGAACTTACACAAAAATTGACCATATGTTAGGACACAAAAACCTCAAAATCAAGTATAGAAAGGCAGAAATAATACATGCATTTTTTTTTCAGATCATGATGCAATAAAAATCACATGCAATAAAAGGCCAGAAGAAAATAGACCAAAAGTTAATTGGAAATTAAATAATCTAATCCTAAAGAATGCATGAGTGAAACAGCAAATCATAAACACAATCAATAATTTCATCCAGGAGAATGACAATAAAGGGACAACATACCAAAATTTGTGGGATGCAGCCAAAGCAGCTATAAGGGGAAATTTTATATTTCTAGATGTGTACTTACATAATAGAGAAAGAGAAGATAAATGAATTGGGCTAACAATTGAAAAAGCTAGAAAAAAGAACAAACTAAAGACCTTCAATTAAATACCAAATTGGAAATTCTGAAAATAAAAGGAGAAATTAATAAAGTTGAAAATAAGAAAATTATTGAATTAATAAATAAAATTGAGTTGGATTTTATAAAAAAACAACAAAATAGATAAAGCTTCAGTTAATTTAATTAGAAAAAAGAAAAAAGAAAAGCAAATTGTTAGTATAAAAAATGAAAAGGGAGAAATTTCCACCAATTAAGAGGAAATTAGAGCAATAAGTAGAGGTTACTTTGCCCAACTTCATGACAATAAATTTGATAATCTAAATGAAATGGAGGAATATCTACAAATTATAAATTGCCCAGGTTAACATAAGAGGAAATAAGTTATTTAAATAGCTCCATTTTAGAAAAAGAGATAGAACAAGCTATTAATCAGCATCTTTAAAAAAAATCTTCAGGGCCAGATGTATTTACATGTGAATTCTACCAAACATTCATTGAACAATTAATTCCAATACTATATAAAGTATTTGAAAAAATAGGGAAACAAGGTGTTCTACCAAATTCCTTTTATGATACAGATCTGGTGCAGATAGCTAAACCAGGTAGGGTGAAAACAGAGAAAGAAAACTATAGAACAATTTCCCTAATGAATATTGATGCAAAAATTTTTAAAAAGATTTAACAATGAGATTACAGAAGTCACCCCCAAGATAATACACTATAACCAAGTAGGATTTATATCAGTAATGCAGGGCTGGTTCAATATTAGGAAAACTATCAGCATAATCAACTATATTAATAACCAAACTAAAAAAAATCATATGATTATCTCAATAGATGCAGAAAAAGCATTTGATAAAATGCATCATCCATTCCTATTAAAAACACTAGACAGTGTAGGAAAGAATGGGCTTTTCCATAAAATGATTAGAAGCATTTACTTAAAACCATCAGCAAGTCTCATATGTAATGGAGACAAACTAGAACCATTCCCAATAAGATCAGGAGTGAAACAAGGCTGCCCACTGTCACCCTTTCCGATATTGTATTAGAAATGTTAGCTTTGGCAGTAAGAGAAGAAAAAGAGATTAAAGAAATTAAAATAGGTAATGAGGAAACCAAGTTATCATTCTTTGCAGATGATAGCATAGTATAATTAGAGAACCCTAGAGACTCAACTAAAAAAAAACTACTAGAAACAATTCATAACTTTAGCAAAGCTGCAGGATACAAAATAAATCCACATAAATCATCAGCATTTTTATATATTTCCAAGAAAGGTCAGCAGCAAAAGATACAAAAATAAATTCTATTTAGAATAACTAGTGATATTATAAAATTTTTGGGAATCTATATTGCAAGGGAAAGTCAGAAACTATATGAACTAAACTACAAACCACTTTCCACAAAAATAAAATCAGACCTAATCAGTTGGAAAAATATGAAGTGCTCAAGGATAGGCCGAGATAACATAATAAAAATGACGATACTACTTACATTAATTTACTTATTTAGTGCCATGCCAATCAAACTCCCAAGAACTTATTTTACAGATCTAGAAAAATTGTTGCAAAGTTCATCTGGAATAACAAAAGGTCAAGAATTTCAAGGAAAGTGGGGACAGAGCCAAGATGGCAAACAGCAGACATCAATCCCTGTGAGCTCCTCAGACCTTCCCTCAGAACCAGAACAAATTAAGCCTCCGAACTGGTTCTTTCATGAGAGCTCCATCAAACACTTGGAATACAATGCACTTCTATCAAAAATCTATTTTGAAAGAAATCCGGAGCTGGTCATTTTCAGACGGGCAGGGGATCGAGTAGCTCCCAGCTCTCAAACACGAGCACTCATTCACCAGTGCTCAGCCAGGGTGCAAATCCTGGGCTGGGATGGAGCAGTGGATTTTAGACAGCCAGGAAGAACCTGGAAGACGCTTGGGTCACTTTGCTCTGCTTGCAGGCAGGTGCTAGCCCGACCAGCCCCCCACAGAAAGTCAACTCTGCAAACTGCCCCAGGGCAAATTGAAACGGCTACAGAATTCCCTGCTCTGAAGTAGACCTCAAAATCAAAAATATGAGCAAGAAGCAGAAGAGAGCTCTCACTATAGACAGCTTTTATGGAGAGAAAGTAGGGCAGACCCCAGATTCTGGGGTTCTGAAAACAATCCCGGAGGAAGTCACAAAAGGCGAACATGAGCTGGTCCCCTTCTCAGAAGGCTTTCCTGGAAGAATGCATAAATAATCTCAAAAGAGAGTTACAAGAAGAATGGGGGAATAAATTGAGATTAGTGCAAGGGGGGGGCAACGAGCAGCGCCGCCGCCATGAACAACTCGGGGGCCGATGAGATCGGAAAGCTCTTCGTGGGTGACCTTGACTGGAGCACAACGCAAGAAACGCTGCACAGCTACTTTTCCCAATATGGAGAAGTTGTAGACTGTGTTATCAGGAAAGATAAAACAACCAACCAGTCTCGAGGCTTTGGGTTTGTCAAATTTAAAGATCCCAATTGTGTGGGAACAGTGCTGGCCAGCCGACCACATACATTAGATGGCTGCAATATTGACCCAAAGCCATGCACACCTCGGGGAATGCAGCCAGAAAGAACACGACCAAAGGAAGGATGGCAGAAAGGTCCTAGGAGCGATAACAATAAATCAAACAAAATTTTTGTTGGAGGGATCCCTCACAATTGTGGCGAGACAGAGCTCAGGGAATACTTCAAGAAATTTGGAGTGGTCACTGAAGTTGTCATGATCTATGACGCAGAGAAGCAGAGGCCTCAAGGTTTTGGATTTATTACTTTCGAGGACGAACAATCAGTGGACCAGGCTGTCAACATGCATTTTCACAACATCATGGGCAAAAAAGTGGAGGTAAAACGTGCAGAACCTCAAGATAGCAAAAGCCAAGTCCCAGGACAGCCTGGTGCCAGCCAGTGGGGAAGCAGGCTCGTGCCAAATGCTGCCAATGGTTGGGCAGGTCAGCCCCCTCCTACTTGGCAACAGGGATATGGCCCACAAGGAATGTGGGTGCCAGCAGGGCAGGCTATTGGTGGTTATGGGCCACCTCCTGCAGGAAGGGGAGCTCCACCTCCACCTCCTCCTTTTACCTCATACATTGTATCCACGCCTCCAGGAGGGTTGCCCCCTCCCCAAGGCTTTCCACAGGGGTATGGTACCCCTCCTCAGTTCAGTTTTGGCTATGGACCTCCACCACCTCCACCTGATCAATTTGCCCCTCTGGGAGTGCCTCCTCCACCTGCCACTCCAGGGGCAGCACCGCTAGCTTTCCCACCACCACCATCTCAGGCAGCTCAGGACATGAGCAAACCCCCAGCGGCCCAGCCCGATTTCCCTTATAGTCAGTATGGTTACGGACAGGATTTGAGTGGCTTTGGACAGGGTTTCTCAGATCCCAGCCAGCAACCCCCCTCCTATGGAGGACCCTAGGTGCCCGGATCAGGTGGCCCACCTGCAGGAGGAAGTGGTTTTGGACGAGGACAGAACCATAACGTGCAAGGATTTCACCCTTATAGACGCTAGCCTGGGCTAGAAATCAGGGAATTCTGTCCACAATGGGATATCTAGTACCAGCTGAAACCGGGAATTCCAAACTTGTGAACTTGTGACAATCACATACTTGATGGAGAACAACTTAATAAACCATTTGGGGGGTGGGTGGGGAGGTGGGGAGGGGGCGAATGGCTTTTGAAGGCAAAGCTGTGGGTGTTTGGACTGCAGTTTTTAAATATATTCCTTTCTCTAGCCCATCAGCACAAATAAAACAAAATGTCACTGGTTCAAACCACAGGGTTTTAAAAAAAAGTCTTCAGCTTTAATTCAGAACTTCAGGTTTAGTTTTTTCTTTCTTTTTTTTTCTTTTCTTTTTTAAAAAAATGATTCTTCCTGAGCCTTTTGTTTTACCGTATATTGTAAACTTTTATGTTTAAAGAAAAAATATACATTTACAGATTGTGAAATTTTTAAGAGAAATTTTCTACTATGTATGCTGGCTTATTTTTTAATTTAATACAGGGTTTCCGTTAGTTCTGGTGGAAGTGAGGGTCAGTTTTAAAGCCCTTACTCCTGGCTTTGGGGGTTGGGGCAATTGGTCCAGAAAACTCTGGGAGTTCAAAGAAGAAATCTACTGAGTTTGGTTGTGGTTTTGCTTTTGCCACCTGACTAACTGTGGTAGCATTGCAGGAGTGTTGATGCGCACAGGGTCACTTAGAAAGGGCACAGGCATTTCGATCTGTGCTTCAAAACTTTTAAATCCGGTTTGTGGATTTCATTGGGGTGGTCATGGAGGCCTTGGTGAGACGTAGATTTTCCTCAGGTGGAAAGTTCTGGTGCATTTTGCACTAACCAGTGATTACCCCTCGTTTGAATAAAGAAAAGTACATTTGGATTAGAAAAAAAAAAGAAAAAAAAAAAAAAAAGAAAATAATGCCCTGAAAAAGAGATGTGAAACACTGGAAAAAAGACTGGTGAATTGGAAAAATACAAGAATTCACAGAAAAACAAAATTGGTAAATTGGAAAAAGAATGCAATGAACCAAAAATTCAATTGGCCAGTTAAAAAAGGAGCTAAAAAAGATAACTCAAGGAAATAATACCTTAAAAATTAAAATTGAACAAATAGAAATGAATGACTCAATAAGACTTCAATAATCAGTCAAACAAAAACAAAAAATGAAAAAAAATAGAAGAAAATATGAATTATCTCCTAGGAAAAGCAACTGACTTGGAAAACAGATCCAGGAGAGAAAGTCTAAGGATTATCAGACTCCCTGAAAGTCACGATGAAAAAAAGAACCTTGATGCTATCTTCCAGGAAATCATGAAAGAAAATTGCCCTGATGTTTTAGAATCGGAATGCAAAATTGTCATTGAAAGAATTCACCAATCACCTGCTGAAAGAGAACCCAAATTTAAAATCCCAAGAAATATTGTGGCCAAATTTCAAGACTATCGTACCAAGGAAAAGATATTGCAAGCAGCTAGAAAAAAACAGTTCAAATACCGAGGAACTGTAATTATAATTACACAAGATCTGTCAGCTTCCACATTAAAGGATCGAAGGGCCTGGAATCAGATATTCTGAAAGGCAAAAGAATTTGGATTACAGCCAAGAAGAAGCTATCCAGCTAGAATGAACATTATCTTCCAAGGAATAAGATGGGAGATGGTCATTCAATGATACAGAAGAATTTCACCTATTTCTAATGAAAAGACCAGATCTGAACAAAAAATTTGACCTAGAAACACAGAAATTAGGGCTCGACACTGCATACCAAGATAAGATCTAAATGTGTTCATGATTTAGATATAAAGAGAGATATTATATGCAAATTAGAGGAACATAGGATAGTTTACCTTTCAGACCTGTGGAGATGGAATAAATTTTTGTTTAAAGAAGATCTGGAACTCTTAATTGAACATGAGATAGATAATTTTGATTATATTAAGTTAAAAATTTCTGTACAAACAAAACTAATGCAGGCAAGATTAGGAGGGGAGCATCAAATTGGGAAATCATATTTACATTTAAGGGTTCTGATAAAGGTCTCATCTCTAAAATATATAGAGAATTGTCTCATATTTATAAGAATTCAAGCCATTCTCCAATTGATAAATGGTCAAAGGATATGAACAGACAATTTTCAGAGGGTGCAATTAAAACTATATATAGTCATATGAAAAGGTGCTCCAAATCACTATTGATCACAGAAATGCAAATTAAGGCAACTCTGAAGTACCACTACACACCTGTCAGATTGACTAAAATGACAGGAAAGGATAATGACAGGTGTTGGAGGGAATGTGGGAAGGCTGGGACACTGATACATTGTTGGTGGAACTGTGAACGGATCCAGTCATTCTGGAGAGCAATTTGGAGCTATGCTCAAAAAGTTGTCAAACTGTGCATACCCTTTGACCCAGAAGTGTTTCTATTAGGCTTATATCCCAAAGAGATCTTAGAGGTTGGAAAGTGACCCACAAGTGCAAGAATGTTTGTGGCAGCCCATTTTGTAGTGGCTAGAAACTGGAAACTAAATGGATGCCCATCAATTGGAGAGTGGCTGAATAAATGATGGTATCTGAATGTTATGGAATATTATTGTTCTGTGAGAAACGACCAGCAGGACGATTTCAGAGAGGCCTGGAGAGACTTGCATGAACTGATGCTGAGTGAAGTGAGCAGAACCAGGAGATCATTATTCACGGCAACAACAATACTATATGATGATCAATTCTGATAGTCATGGCTCTCTTCAACAATGAAATGCTTCAAATCAGTTCCAATTGTTCAGTGAAGAAAGCCATATACACCCACAGAGGGATGTGAAATGTGGACCACAACATATCATTTTCATGCTCTCTATTGATGTTTGCTTGCATTGTGTTTCCTTTCTCTGATTTTTCTTTCTTGTAGATATGATTTTTTCCTGCACAAAAAATAATGTATGGAAATATGTATACATATATTCGATTTGTCAAGTATTTTAACATAATTAACATGTAGTGGATATCCTGCCATCTAGGGGAGGAGTGGGGAGTAGGTAGGAAAAATTTGTAACAGAAAGCTTTGTAAGGGTTAATGTTGAAGAATTACCCATACATATATATGTTTTGCAAATAAAAAGTATTAATAATAATAAAAAAGAATTTCAAGGGAATTAATGAAAAAAAATACTGATGTTGGTGGCCTAGTTGTACCAGATCTAAAACTGTATTATAAAGTGACAATGTTCAAAACTATTTCATGCTGGCTAAGAAATAGAGTAATTGATCAGTGGGATAGAATAGGATCACAGGACTAAATAGACAATAACTAAATAGACAATAAATAGCAATCTAGTGTTTGACAAACCCAAAGACTCCAGCTTTTGAGATAAGTCACTATTTGACAATAACTGCTGGGAAAATTGGGTAAATAAAATGGCAGGAAATACAGAATTAGTTATTCTATCTGTGAATGTCAATGGGATGAATTCTCCCATAAAGCGGAAGCAGATAGCAGAGTGGATTAAAAACCAGAATCCAACGATATGTTGTCTACAATAAACACATCTAAAACATAATGACACATATGGGTGAAGGTAAACGGCTAGAGCAGAACCTATTTTGCTTCAGGTGAACTAAAAAAAAGCAGGGGTAGCAATCCTGATATCACATCAAGTTAAAGCAAAGATAGATCTAATCAAAGGAGATAAGAAAGGAAAATATATTTATTGAAGGCTACTATAAATAATGTAGCAATGTCAATACTAAATATATAGGCACCAAGTGGTATAACATCCAAATTCCTAGGGGAGAAATTAAGAGAGATGCAAGAAGAAATAGAAAGTCAAACTATACTAGTGGGGGATCTCAACCTTGCTCTCTCAGAATTGGATAAATCAAACCACAAAATAAATAAGAAAGAAACTGGGGAGGTAAACCAATTGTTAGATAGTTAGGTATGATAGATCTTTGGAGAAAATTGAATGGAGACAGTAGGGAATTTACTTTTTTCTTAGCGGTTCATGGGACTTATATAAAAATTGACCATGTATTAGGGCATAAGAACCTGAAAATCAAATGCAGAAAGGCAGAAATAGTAAATGCATTTTTTTCAGATCATGATGCAATAAAAACCACATGCAATATAAGGCCAGGAGAAAATAGACCAAAGGTTAATTGGAAATTAAATAATCTAATCCTGAAAAATGAATGGGTGAAAGAGCAAATAATAGACACAATCAAGAATTTCACCCAGTATCCTGCCATCTAGGGGAGGGGTGGGGATTAGAGGGGAAAATTTTAACAGAAAGCTTTGTAAGGGTTAATGTTGAAGAATTACCCATATATATGTTTTGCAAATAAAAAGTATTAATTAGAAAAAAAAGAATTTCATCCAGGAGAAGGACAATAATTAGACAACATACCAAAATGTGTTGGATATGGCCAAAGTGGTTATAAGGCGCAATTTTATATCTCTAGATGCTTACTTGCATAAAATAGAGAAAGAAAAGATCAACAAATTGGGCTTATTATTAAAAAAAAACTAGAAAAAGAACAAATTAAAACCCTCAATTAAATACCAAATTGGAAATTCTAAAAATTAAAGGGGAAATTAATAAAATTGAAAATAAGAAAACTATTGAATTAATACATAAAACTTACAATTCGTTTTATGAAAACACCAACAAAATAGATAAGACTTTAGTTAATTTGATTAGGAAAAGGAAAGAGGAAAATCAAATTGTTAGTCTCAAGAATGATAAGGGAGAACTTTCCTCCAATGAAGAGGAAATTAGAGTAATAATTAGGAGTTACTTTGCCCAACTTTATGCCAGTAACTTTGATAATCTAAATGAAATGGAGGAATAGCTACAAAAATGTAGATTGCCCAGGTTAACAAGAAAGGAAATAAATTATTTAAATAGCCCCATAATAGAAAAAGAAATAGAACAAGCTATAAATCAACGCCCTAAGAAAAAATCTCCAGGGCCAGATGGATTTACATGTGAATTCTACAAAACATTCAAAGAACAATTAATTCCAATAGTATGCAAACTATTTGAAAAAATAGGGACAGAAGGTATACTACCAAATTCCTTCTATGATACCAATATAGTACTGACAGCTAAACCAGCTAGGGTGAAAACAGAGAAATAAAACTATACACCAATTTCCCTAATGAATATTGATGCAAAAATTTTAAATAAGATATTAGCAATGAGATTACAGAAAGTCATCCCCAAGATAATACACTACGACCAAGTAGGATTTATACCAGGAATGCAGGGCTGGTTCAATATCAGGAAAACTATCAGCATAATCAATTATATTAATAGCCAAAACCACAAAAACCATATGATTATCTCAATAGATGCAGAAAAAGCATTTCATAAAATCCAACACCCTTTCCTATTAAAAACACTAGAGAGTATAGGAATAAATGGGCTTTTCCTTAAACTGATTAGTAGCATCTACTTAAAACCATCAGCAAGCATCGTATGTAATGGAGACAAACTAGAACCATTCCCAATAAGATCAGGAGTGAAACAAGGCTGCCCACTGTCACCATTACTATTTAATATTGTATTAGAAATGTTAGCTTTGGCAATAAGAGAAGAAAAAGAGATAAAAGCAATTAGACTAGGTAATGAGGAAACCAAATTATCATTCTTTGCAGATGACATGATGATATAGTTAGAGAACCCTAGAGACTCAACTAAAAAACTACTAGAAACATTTCACAACTTTAGCAAAGTTACAGGAGTCAAAATAAATCCACATAAATCATCAGCATTTTTATAAATTACCAACAAAGTTCAGCAGCAACAGATACAAAAAGAAATTCCATTACAAATAACGATGGTAGTATAAAATATTTGGGAATCTATTTGCCAAGGAAAAAGTCAGAAACAATACGAACTAAACTACGAAACACTTTCCACACAAATAAAATCAGACCTAGCCAATTGGAAAAACATTAAGTTCTCGCGGGTAGGCCTAGCGCATATAATAAAAATGACAATAGTACCCAAACTAATCTACCTATTTAATGCCATACCAATCAAACTCCCAAGAAATTATTTTACAGATCTAGAAAAAATAGTAGCAAAGTTCATTTGGAAGAACAAAAGGTCAAGAATTTCAAGGGAATTAATGAAAAAAAGGCAGATGAAGGTGGCCTTGCTGTACCAGATTTAAAACTATATTATAAAGCAGCAGTCATCAAAACCATTTGGTACTGGCTGAGAAATAGAGCAGTCAATCAGTGGCAAAGGATAGGCTATCAGGACAATCTAGGCAATAACTTTAGCAATTTAGTGTTTGATAAACCCAAAGACCCCAGCTTTTGGGATAAGTACTCACTATTCAGCAAAAACTGCTGGGAAAATTGGAAACTAGTGTGGAAGAAATTAGGACTGGACCCACACCTAACACCACATACCAAGATAAGATCTAAATGGGTTCTTGATCTAGATATACAGAGTGATATTGTAAGCAAATTAGAAGAACATAGTATAGTTTACCTCTAAGACCTGTGGAGATGGAATAAATTTATGTCCAAAGAAGATCTGTAACTATTTTTTTTAGAGTTTATCTTTTCTTTATTTTTGTATTAATACTTTTTATTTGCAAAACACATGTATGGGTAATTCCTAAACATTAACCCTTACAAAACTTTCTGTTACAAATTTTTACCCCCTACTCCCCACCACTCCCCTAGATGGCAGGATATCCACTACATGATAATTATGTTAGAATACTTAAGAAATTGAATATATGTATAGTTATTGCATCATATTTTGTGCAGGAGAAATTGTATCTACAAGAAAGAACAATCCGATAAAAGGAAATACAATGCAAGCAAACCTCAATAGACAACATGAAAATGTTACGTTGTGGTCCACATTTCACATCCCTGTCTCTGGGTGTATATGGCTCTCTTCACCGAACAATTGGAACTGGTTTGAAGCATTTCATTGTTGAAGAGAGTCATGTCCATTAGAACTGAACCTCATATAGTATTGTTGCCGTGAATAATGATCTCCTGGTTCTGCTCACTTCACTGAGCATTAGTTGATGCAAGTCTCTCCAGGCCTCTCTGAAATTGTCCTGCTGTTCGTTTATTACAGAGCAATAATATTCCATAACATTTATTCAGCCACTCTCCAATTGATGGACACCCATTCAGTTTCCAGTTTCTAGCCACTACAAAAAGAGCTGCCACAAACATTCTTGCACATGTGGGGCCATTTCCTTCTTTTATGATTTCTTTGGGATATAAGCCCAATAGAAACACTGTTGGGTCAAAGGGTATTCATTATTTGATAACTTTTTCAGCATAGCTCCAAATTGCTCTCCAGAATGATTGGATCCCCTGACAGTCCCACCAACAATGCATCAGTGTCCCAGTCTTCCCACATCCCCTCCAACATTCATCTTTATCTTTTCCTGTCATTTTAGCCAATCTTACAGGTGTGTAGTGGTACTTCAGAGTTGTCTTAATTTGCATTTCTCTGATCAATAATGATTTGGAGCACCTTTTCATATGATTATAAATAGTTTTAATTTCATCATCTGAAAATTGTCTGTTCATATCCTTTGACCATTTATCAATTGGAGAGTGGCTTGAATTCTTATAAATATGAGCCAATATCCCAACACTTTCATGCTCTCTATTGATGTTTGCTTGCATTGTGTTTCCTTTCTCTGATTTTTTTTCTTGTACATACGATTTTTCTTGCACAACAATGATGTGTGGAAATATGTATACATATATCCAACTTGTCAAGTATTTTAACATAATTGACATGTAGTGGACTTCCTGCCATCTAGGGGAGGGGAGGCGACTGGGGGAAAAATTTGTAATGAAATGCGTTGTTAAGATCAATGCTGAGTAACTATCCATACATATGTTATGCAAATAAAAAGTTTTAATAAAAAGAAAAGAAAGAAATGATTAGCATAATTTTTCAGAGAGGTCTGGAGATATTTACATGAATTGATGCTAAGTGAAATGAGTAGAACCAGGAGATCATTATATATGTCAACAGAAGATTATATGATGATCAAATCTGATGGATGTGGCTATTTTCAACATTGAAATGATTCAGGCCAGTTCCACTGAGCATGTTATGAAGAGAGCTTTCTGTACTTCTGGGTCCTTTGACAGTACTGTGAGAACTGTGTATAGATCACAAACTAGTATTTTCACTTTTTTGTTGTTTGCTTGTATTTTGTTTTCTTTCTAATTTTTTTGTATTTTTATCTGAATTTTCTTGTGCAGGATGATACTTGCAGAATTATGGGTAGAAGAATTGCACAGGTTTTATATATATTCGATTACTTCCTGGCTAGGGCAAGGGATAGGTAGAAGGAAGAAAACAACTTGAAACAAAAGTTTTGCAAGGGTAAATGTTGAAAATTGTACATGCATATGTTTTGGAAATAGCCATAACAAAAAAATGATATTTGTAAAATTCTAATTAAATTTGATATAATAAATATGGAGAAAGTTTTAAAGAAAGATTATGAGACTTATTGACAAAGAGTTGGATAGAATAGCTATAGAACAGAATAGCTTATTGCTCTACTTTCCTCTTACTTGATGGAAAATTTCCCCTTTCCATTTTTGATACTAACAAATTTATTTCCTTCTTTCCTTTTGCTAATAAAATTAATTAAAAGTTTGTCTGTTTTGTTGTTTTATTCATAAAAGCAACTCTCAGTTTTGTTTATATCTTTTATTTTTTAGTTTTATTAATTTCACCTTTATTTTTGGAATTTCAAATTTCCTATTTAATTTAAGATTTTTAATTTGTTCTTCTAGCTTTTTTAGTTGCATACACAATTCATTATATTTTTCTTTCTCTGTTTTTGCAAGGAAGAATCTAGAGATGTAAAACTTCCTTTAAGAATTGCTTTGGGCAGAGCCAAGATAGCGAACTGCAGACAGAATCTCTGTGAGCTCCAGAGACCTTCCCTCAGACCCAGACAAATTGAGCTTCTGAACTGGTTCGGGAGTGAGGTCTCCACCAAACACTTGGACTACAACGCACTTCTATCAACAATATACTTTGAAAAAACTTCAGAGAAGTTTAGCCTCAGGGGAAATCGGCCACTGGTCATGCTCAGCCACCAGCCAAGGCGGAAGTCAGGGCTGCGTTAGAGGGGCGGATTTTAGGAACCCAGGAAGCCCCTGGGAGGCGCCTGGGCCACTTTGGTCTGCT
The DNA here is from genome assembly GCA_023553655.1 of Myrmecobius fasciatus. Taxonomy (NCBI): domain Eukaryota; kingdom Metazoa; phylum Chordata; class Mammalia; order Dasyuromorphia; family Myrmecobiidae; genus Myrmecobius; species Myrmecobius fasciatus. The sequence goes on along the minus strand of JAJPUD010019539.1, from coordinate 487 downwards.
TGTGGGCAAGTGTTTTGGCAGATCTGCCTTTGGTAAAGGGTGGATTCAGAGCAGCTGAAAACGTGGTCCTAGTGCGAATCTAGCCCCACCAGCCTCAGACCGGAAGTCAACTCAGGAAACTGCCCCAGGGCAAATTGAAACTGCAGCAATATTCCCTGCTGGTTACTGATACCTCAGATGATAACATTGAGTAAGAAGCAGAAGAGAGCTCTCACCATAGACAGCTTTTATGGAGAAAAAATAGAGCAGTCCCCAAATCCTGAGATTCTGAAAACAATCCCAGATGAAGCCACAAAGGCAGACTTAAGCTGGTCTCCCTTCCAAAAGGCTTACCTGGAAGACTGCATAAAGAATCTCAAAAGACAGCTAGAAGAAGAATGGGGAAATAAATTGAGATCAGGGCAACAGAGATATCAAAAACTGGAAAACAGGACTGGTGAATTGGAAAAAGAAAACAATTCACTGAAAAATAAAATTGGTGAATTGG